>BQNB010116637.1:0-21323 GCA_026074375.1 Tanacetum coccineum
TTGCTAAAAACTATAAGGTTATCAATGCACCTTGTTACTACAATGAAGCATTAACTAGTCCATAGCAAACGGCTCATGGTAAAGAGATATCAAATCCGTTGATGGCTGGTAGTTTGCCAAAAACTATAAAGCAAACTTAGTTGGATGCTGCTGTGTAGCTGTGAAGAGAAGACAAAGTATGATCTGGTTTTTCAAAGAATATCAAACAGATCATCATTCAAGAGAAGCTAAGGACTTGAAGACATGCTTGGATACAATTCTCAAAACCTAAACTAAAAAAAATTGAAGAAACTTGAAGTTAACAAGTGAAGTTCAAGTTTAGGGGAGGATTGTTAGGAATTTTGTATAACAAACTTAATTCTGTTAGTATTGTAGTTAATTTTGCTAGTGTAATAGTTAGTACTGGTAGAAGGTTTATCATAGTTAGTACTGACAGTATTAAATAGTTAATACTGTTTATGTAATAGTTAAGTCTACTTATACAGAAGTTAGTTAGAGTTAAAGATATGCATTATATATCTTAGGAAAAGATATGCATTATCTTTATACGCGTTTTGTAAAGCCCATTAGAGTTTCCTTAGTCTATAAAAGGAACCAGAGACATAGTCAGTAGATATAGTTCTACAGGAGATCATAGAGATCGAATAGTAAATCATAGTTTGTAATCTGTAACCTAGGTAGATTCAAAGTTCAATATAAAAGTGTTTTGATTATATTCTTCTTTACATTGTTGATTAAATTCCGCGTAATCAATAGTGGTTAATCATTGTTACTTTAGATTTATCTAAGGCAACAAACCCTTTTACAAGTATAACAGGTTAAGATTAGTTAAGCAAAGGGAAATTCATACATAACTCATCATACAAACCCTTAACTTACGTTGGTTCTATTCTTGAAAGGTAAGTTTTTTTAATATTTTTATGGGTATTCATTACATGAGATTGATCTTTGTATGTATAAATAATCTTACAGCAAATGCCGAGGACTCTGGCGCAAGTTCAAAAGAGTGCATGCATATTCGTGTCCAACAGAGAAATATTAGGAAAAGCTTGACAACTGTTCAGGGACTGAAAAAGGAGTTTAGCAATTCATTTTAGTTTATGTTATAGGCTCGTGTTCTGTTTCAACTTTCAATTAAAAAGCAAAATAGCACATTTCATATTAGAGTTACAGTAGCTCTAAATAACAAGTTCCAACTTGAGTCACAGTAGCAACAATTGCTTAAAAAAACATTGATCAACTTAAACCACTTGAGTCACAGTACGTAGCTCCAATAACAAGTCCCAACTCCAAAAACCAATATAGTCTAGCATTGTTCACAAATAATAAAAACTGTCAATAAACACGTTTACGTAGCTCACAAAATTTTGGGACTATTTTAATTTGCAACATCCTAAAACATGAATAACGAAAAAAAGGTATTCAGTTCGAAAAAAAAGCATAAAGCGGCCACAAGTGGTCTTATTGTGCACATATTATCTGATGCACCATTGATAATACTATCACAACTGAATGCACAACTATTCCTAGCTCTAACACCTGCATATATGTGCGATAAAATCAATATTCAGTACCCATTAATTCGTCAAATATTAAGAGTAATATTCATTGCTAAATAATTAGGGTTCAGTCACTTAATACAAGTTGTATGGTAAGGTTAATAAGGTACCTGAGCAACCACACGGTACCGCCTCAACTGTGAGGCACAATCATCAACCTTAGATGTTACGTCACCATGGCAATGACCCATTATTTTCATTTCTGGATCCGGATTTTTGATCACATTATTGTTCCTACTATACTTCTTGAACCCACTCATCATATACGAATCAATCATCAACGTTCCCACAGCCGACATCATAGAAATAAACGTAGTAAAAGGAAAATTACTCCATGGCTTTTCAGGCAAACATACGGACGTCAAACACTCAAAAGAATCAGGCAAAACATGCATGTAACCAGTTGCAAGGATCACACCAGAAGCAAACACTTTAACCAACACAAACAGCTTCGTATCAAGGTGTAAAGCTGGCACAGACCTAGAAACCAAAGGTAGAGTAACACTCATCATACTAGTAACAAGAATCGCAACAATGGCTATTAGTTTAAGCTTTAACGATCGAGTTTTGCTATGACACGGTCCGCTCGTGGACTTTTGGCATTCTTCGAGGAGGGCTTTCGATTCTTGTCCCGTGGGTTCAGTTGCGTGAGATTGTGTTACAATGGTGGTTATGAGAAGAAAAATAATGAGTAGATGGTTGGTTTTCTTCATTATTGTTAAACTGTTAATGAAATGTGGTTTAGTGAAATGGTTAAAATTATTATAAAATCAAATTTTAGCAACCTTCTCTGCAACGAAGGGTGGGTCAGTAATCCTCGTTCATTTACATATAAGAATAGTAACATGTCCATCATGAGGTTTTTATACCTCATATATGAAGGTCAAGTACGTTACACAAATGCATGCAAAGTTTTCTTCTTCCTCAAACGAATTATACGAGAGCTAGCTAAAGGCATCTTTACTCCATTTAAGATACTAAATCTTATGTATAGCTCTTGAAGTTAATTAATGCATGCACGTTATAACCAACATGCTCTAAACTGATTATAATGATTATTAGTGGATAAATAGTTTTTGATAGAAGGGTGGCGACTAGGGTTTGACGGGGTGGTTGGTTTAGAGGAGGCGGCTCAACGTAGCCACCTAGGTCTGAGGATCAGACCCGCTCCAATACCATGACAATGAAAACCTCGTGGGTTATAATTTATTATTGACCACAATATATAGGAGATTACATGAATGAAACTCTAACAGACCCTAAGGCCCAAACCAGGCTTGGGCCTATTTATTGTTAATATTGGATAACGTTTCTATAATATCCTATTATGATGCAACAAAGATTTTTTTCACATAATACCCTTTGATATGTAAGTTTGTTTATGTATAAAATTATGGTTCAATATTACCTCTTGTGATAGATCGAAACTCAAACAAGCAGAAACCACAAACGGCCTATTCGAACAACAAACACCAATTCGAAAAAAAATAAAATTTATCGAGATATGATCGAGATCCAAACCCACACGTACACGAACAGCTAAACCCTGCACACACAAATAGAAACTGAATCTAAGCACGAACCACAACCCAAACAAAATTCATATTTGAAGCTTTAATATAGTAAGCCGTAAACCAAAAGCTCACACTCTCAAACACTCACTATTGTCATGCTAAAGGAATTTTGCGTTGAAGTTTTGTTTAAAGACTACTGTGTCTGGGTTTTGTGGAAAGGGTAAAAGTGTGTTAAACAATCCTTCAAAAATAATGGGATGATATGGAAAGAGTTGGAGGACCGAGTCTAAGGTGTTGTTTATTTTATTAAGATGTTTTGGGTCTGAATCTAACTACCACATCTTACTGGTAAGAGGTGGTCATAATGTCTGAATCTGAATGAAAAAAATGTTGTTTGTTTTTTCAAAATTGTCTTAATGGTCTATTATTTAGATATATATCAAACAATAATAATATGGATGAAGAAGTAACTTGTATAACATGAAAACAAAACATTTTATCAATATTTAACACAACAATAATCCATTAAATAATTATCTTAAAACATCTTCTAATTTTAAATTAGTAAAAAACTATTCACGATAACTTTCTTAAATATTTAATTAGTTTAAAGTAATGAGACATTCAAGTAACTTATCTAAAAACACTAATAATTCACGACTTGCTTGCATTATTTGTTGTTCGAAAGTCATCCGTATTAATCATATATTGTTGATCGGCTTCACTCCCAATAGGTTGAGCAACTTCAACATCACCATCGTTATCATCACGTACATTTCTATTTTACATGTATGTCACTTTGGTCGTATTGAGCAAAAAATCATCGCTTAAACCCTCCTTTCGTATAAAGTTAATGAATTGCAAAAACATGCAATAGTAATATCTTCTTTGTTTAACCAAGGACTCTTGGGCATAATTTCTATATGGAAAACGTTGCTTTTAAGCTACCGTCTGAACCACGCTCGATTACGTTTTGAAGTTTTGCATGAGCGTGATTGAATTTTTCTTTACTCGTCATTGCACGTTTCCGACGAAAGTATCCTAACCAATACCTAACATTGTGATACAGAGCCATAAACCCACGCGTATGCCTATAAGGCAGAAATCGCCAAAGATATTTTTATCTGAAAAAAAACAATTAACTTTTGTATTTCATATCTACGTTTCCAATAGGGGTATATCTCAATTTTTAAACTTAATACATATAGGCGGAATCGGTAAATAATTTTATTAGGGGATTATCTTAAGCGTCATTAGTATTCTCGCGTCGTGTGACGTACCTTCCCATCCGGCGACAATATAGGTAAAAATCATGTTGAAGTCACAAATGGCTAAAACATTCTGATAACAATCACCTCTTTCTCTTGCTTTGTATACATTCTGTTTATGAGACGGAACATAAGCATGTATAAGAGTTCCATCAAGGGCACCAACAGCTCCCTAATTTGGAACAACAAATTATTAAAATACAATAAAATCAAGAGACATGTTAGTAATAAATTTGACGGTTACCTTAAACATTCGACGTTCCCTTCGATTGTTTCCTGGAATGTTCAGATTTGGATTAAATGTTGTCGGCCTTATAACCTCTTCAGAAAATACCAACATCTTATCTAATACTTCGTGAAAGCAATTATGAATAGTTTCCTTCGAGTGTTGAAACCTACGCTTCATAACAGAAAATCATTCATTGTGACCAATTATCATAAGAAAGATAAACATCTTCTCCTCAACCGATATATGCTTGCTATCTCTTAACCGATTCTTTTCTTTAAAATGATTGCATAGTCGAACAAACGAGTCACGAGACATCCGTATCAACTCCGTGCATTGTAAATTATTTCTTGCATTAAGCTCGTGAGTTCTTTTGATGCTCAGGACATTGTTGAGTTATTATCTCTTTTAGTTTTCGTACACTTCGCCGAAAATATATACAATAAAAATGTAAAATATAGTATAGATTTAATAGCAAGTTTTTTCGTTGCATCCATTTAAACCTGGAATAAAATCAATACACACCAAATGGTTTAATATATTACCAAATAAAACAGTTTTGATCTTGTTTATATGCCGGAAACAGTTTTTATGAGCAAAATATATTCGGGAACCTACCGTATTCTGGAAAATCAGCTGCCCACAATAACTCGTAAAATACATTCATGTTGCAACAAATCAGGTACGATTTAAGTTCAACCAAATTAAACCCTCATTCATTAAACCCTCATAAACAACCAAATTAGACCCTCATTCATTAAACCCTCTAAACAAATTAAAACTTCTAAGCTGTAATACATAACCTCTTCATTAAACCTTGAATACATGTATATATGTTATCCAAACACCCAAAATTCACTCAAATCAATACATATATTATCCCCATATCCAAAAACCCTAAACCCCAAATTCATTTTTAAATCAAATTCATATCAAACTTAAATAAAAACAACATCAATACAAGTAAAACATAAAGGTAAAAAAGAAGAAAAAAACATACCTCAGACATGGAGAAGATGACGGCTTTAAGTGGAGATGGTGGCGAATAGAGGTGGAGACGACGGCAGATGGGGGCGAGAGGTGGTCGGCCGAGGCTGGAGGTGGCCGGCGGCGGCTGTGAATGGGTGAAGGTGGGTGATGATGGGGAAGGTGTGAAGTATTGAAAGGTATAATAGGGTTAAGAGGGTGTCAGACGTGCTCACCACCTCTTAGCGAGTCAGAGGCAATATGTCTGCCCGTCTATGAATGGAAATGAAAAAAACAAACAACGAAAATGTCTGCCCGCCTCTGACTGGTAAGAGTCAGAGTCAAGCCTGGCTTTTTTTAAAACAAACACACCCTAAGTTTGAATATTTTGAGGTTATCTTACATTTGTTTATCAGTTTATTATTTTCTGTTGCTTTTTATCACTAATATGATTGTTTAGGGTGTTATAAGTCGTGTACTACCGGTTGTGATTTTTATATTTCATTTTTGTTCATGAGACTATGCAACATCTACTTGTCATTTATGCAATTTTAATCAGGTTTTTTATTTACAGATGCAAGTCAGTATGGCCGTATGACAGAAATATTTTTGGGGTAACCATGGTTTCCGACCTTATGGCCGACTAATCCATGGGGTTTGAACCCACCACCACATAGACTCAAACAAAGTAAAGTTGTCCCTTTTCAAGAGGTCGACGTGGCCACTTCAAAGGTTGTTTGCACTTAGAGGTGCCAGGGAATTGAGTAACTTGAGGACCTCACACATTTTAGATTGATTGTACAACTCCCTTTGCTCCACTAGGCCTCCCTTGAGTGGTTCGTATGGACACAACCTTCTATGATAACGGTACATACCCGTTTAAAGAAGAAAATGCTGAGGACTTTGGCGCTGGTTCAAAAGAGTATGTGCATGCACATTCGTGTCCAACAGAGAAATGGTACAGGAAAAGCTTGACAACGATTGAAAAAGGATTCTAGCTTCATAAGATTTTAAAAGACCTCTAAAAGGGAATTCTGTTTCAAATGGCAGTGTAACCCAAGACTTCGAATTAGGCCAGGTTTATATTGTGCACCTTTTGGCTCCTTGTATAATCTCGACTTTAGAATTGGCACAACAATTGGGTTTTCTTGGCGGTCAAAATGGGGCGGGACAAAACAATATATTGCGTTGTTAATAATTTTATTTTTGACAAAACGATTTAGGAGGTTGTACTGTAGGCATTAATATATTTCTCAATTGAGGGTTAAAACATTGTCGTTTTACCTTTGGCCTAATTTTTGATTTTTGCTGGGCTTGAAATACCCTCTAAAAGGTCATTCAATACTAACTGTATAGAGACAAAAAAAACTATCAAATAGCCCGCACAACTAAGCTTATTCTCAGCTCAATATGTAAAAAAATAATGTTACAATAAGCTAGGTTGATCGGTTCGGTTATCGGGTTGTTCGGTTCGGTTAGTTCGGCTTAAATTTTTTTTAGTCAACCCGAAAACCGAACCGAATCGAAAACCGAATTTGAATTAGGTTCGTTTTTCGGGTTGACCCCAATAACCCGATTACACATTAATATGTATTCAAAAATATTAATTACATAGATTGTAGCAAAAAAAATAATATTATTTAAGCTTAAAAAATGGTTTTTCTATATTTGGATTAAAATTATAATGGTATTTTAGATATAAATATTATATATATTTCTAGAAATTTGGATTTTTAGTTCGGTTTTTGGTTCGGTTTTTGGTTCGATTTTCGGTTCAGACTGTCAAACCCATATCCAACCCGAAAATCGAATTGGTAGTTCGGTTCGATTTTGGCAAATTCGGTTCGGTTATTAGGTCTGTTCGGTTGTTTCCAATTCGGTTCGGTTTCGGTTTCCGGTTTATTCGGTTATTTTGGTTTTTCTGTTCACCCCTACAATAAGCCATACGAATACCTATCTTTTTATAATCAACCGAAAAATACGCAATAAAACATGAGCTACATATGCCCGGAAAAACAAGCCCGACGCAACGCGCGGGTCGCTATCCCGCTTGTTAAAAGTACATTTGGGCAAAATTGGGTTGGGTAATGATGGGTCATGGGTTCAGGTTAAAACTTAAAGACTTAATTGCTTAAAAATGTATTATGCTTGCCATTTTTTGTCATTGTATGTAGACAACTATTTTTTTTGTCATTGTGTCGTTCAACTTTTAAATTCGTGCTATTGTAAGTATTTTGTGACCATTTTACCCTCACATTTTTCAAAATTTGAAGGTTCAATTGTCTTTTAAACATGCAGAAATAGTCACTGAATTCACACAATTGCACGATATTTCAAAAGGTGAGCGACACATGGCAAAATAAAAAAGTTGTTTACTTACTAATGGATCAAAATAGTGAAAGTATATAATACATTTTTAGGCAATTAACCCAAACTTAAAAGACGTTATATTTTGGTACTAGTTGGACAGTGTTCCCCGAAATGACATGCAACACGTTTTTTTCGTATGTTTAATGATTTTATTACTCGCTCCGTCTCAAAATTATTATACTCTGTTAACTTTTTAAGTCTTTTTCTTTCAATTTTTATTTTGAATATTTTTTTTGTATTATATAGTACTTAATGAAAAATATATGAATTGATTGGTTTTTAAATATATTTTCATTGTTATAATTTTCATCAAGTATTATATAACAAAAACAAAAAATTTAAGATCAAAGTCGGAAGAAAAATACTTGAAAAGTCAATAGGGGGAAATAATTTTAGAGCAGAGGGGAGTAACTTATAATTAAGTGTGTTAAATATGATTATATTAAGAATGTTATTGCGGCGATAATCTAATTTGCGGATCTAGGAGCTCTTATTCATTATAAAAAAGGCAAATGACACAAAAGATACTTAACTTAAAAGTTATTTCTAATCAAGGTATGACACTTTTTTCTTGCATAAAAAGGCACACCAAACTTATTTTTCTAGCTGATTTTGGGTATTTTTGTTAAATATTTAGGATCATCCACATTAAGTTTTTTTTTTTTCATTTCTAGTCTCCGGTCGATATCTCACCACCAATCATCGCCGCCACCAAGCCTCCCCACCACCATCACTACCAAAAACCGCCTCCACCACCAACCCCACCCACCACCGCCGTAAATCATCAACCTTACCCTAAAACATGTGCCATTTGCTCTAAAACATTCATAATTACCATTTCGTAAGTAAGAAATCGTTACAAATGTAATGAATAGACGCTATTTTCTTTTGATATTTAGTTCAATAAAACATACCTTACATGTATTATTTGCTTGAACCTTCACTGGTTGGTTATAACGTTAGAGAAAACTGATCGAGATTGGCCATTGGGATCTATGACAAACATTTTGTTGTCCGTAAATAACTTAATGGAAGGAAGTCACATGCGATGAGTCAGTGTACTAAGGTAGAAACTGTATATTGTAGTTTTTGGTCTTTATAATTTACTTTAAAAATTGTTAGTGTCTGAAAACGGCTAGACAGAATCAGTTCGTAGCTAAGTGGGTAGGGCTAGAGGTAGAGGCGATGCTTTGTAGTGATGATTTAGGACAAGCTTGGTAGTGGTGACGATGATTGATGGTAGTGGTAGCGTCGGTGGACTTGAATATGCAAAGTTAACGGATGATCGTTTATATATTTAACCGAAAATACCATATTGGCGAAAAGGAGTAATGTTGGGGTGTCTTTCTATGCAAGAAATTTTTTTTGATACATTGATTGAAAATGATCTTTAAGTTAGGTACTTTGCCCTTATAAAAATTCATTTGGAGAGTTTCGAACCATTTGACGTGTTTTCATATTAGATATATACATTTGTTAAAGTTGTTAGAGATAAAAGATAACCTGAAATAACCCATTCTAGCTGACTTGTTTTGGATATTGTGTTCATATACTTTTGACAGTGTATCTAAAGGTCATTTAGCTCCAAGGTGATCAGCGAAAGAATGTCTCTAGCTTTCTTATTCAGGTGATTATTTTAGCCTTTTACTAGTTCACTCACTTTCGGGAAATTCGTTGAGATTAGATTTCCTGTTGCAATATTCAGCGCGCGCTTTAGATGGGTGGGGTTTTGGGTCTATAGAAGGTTTAGATTCGGTTTAAGTTGAAGTGAACTCATTTTTATTTGTCCCTTTATTTGACTTCCTGTTACTTTTAATAGACTAGAACGGCACCCGCGCGTTGCGGCGGTAGGTACCGTGTAACATAATTTTCGGCGAACAATATCGAGAACTGCGAGAACAAATCTTAACCATGTATTTTATGATCAAGGGTTAAAATGACACGTGTCTGAATCTAAGATTTAACAAAGTAAAACATTAGGGAAACTTTAAAAAAAAATCGGAGGGCATTTTAGAGATTACAAGTTACATATTTAAAAAAAACTATTAACATGATATAAGTTTGAGATCT
Source organism: Tanacetum coccineum (assembly GCA_026074375.1). Lineage (NCBI taxonomy): Eukaryota > Viridiplantae > Streptophyta > Magnoliopsida > Asterales > Asteraceae > Tanacetum > Tanacetum coccineum. The sequence goes on from BQNB010116637.1 coordinate 9,974, forward strand.
AAGAATGAGTCATTGTAAAAACCTACGCGTCTCCTACTTTCTCTCGCAATCGCCGCTCGTCGGATAAAAGAAACACATACCGTTAATAAATCCAAACACTTATCTGATCTTGATAATATCGCACTAAGGGCTTTGGGAGGATTGATACATAAACAATGAAGATCTTTTCAAAACTGCTGAAAACGGTGTCGCTGCTTCATGTCTTTGACGATGACGGAAGATCGTTACTTTACGTCGCTGACAATGACAGAACGATGATGGAAGATCGTTACTTCACGTAACTAATAATGGGTATGGAGATCGATCTGTAACGATGACAGAAGATCTTTAATTCACGTCGTTGTTTCTTGAGTTCGTACAAAGGTAATAATAGGTTTTCTTTTGGTAATTAAGATATTATTTGAATTTGACTTTCATTCAGGGATTAATTTATTTTGTTGGGATTAAAAGACTTCATGATGATCTTGAAGTTACTGCTGCTAAGGTTTGTGTTACTGCTGCTAAGCTAAAGTTAGTGCTGTTCATTAACTCTAATGAAAAATATGCTAAGTAGTTAGTACTGCTAGTTCATAGTTACTACTGCTAGTGTAACTTAGTACTGCTAGTGTATATTAGTACTGCTAGTGTATATTAGTACTGCTAGTTACTACTGCTAGTATATGTTAGTACTGCTAGTGTAAAGTTAGTACTGCTGGTGAAGATTGAAGAAAATATTCTAAGTAGTTACTACTGCTTGTACACAGTTAATGCTGCTGGTGTATAAGTTACTACTGCTGGTGTTAGAAGTTAATGCTGCTAGTACAAAAGTTACAATTGCTCAAAGATTAAGACTGCTAAAAGAGTTTCTACTGTCAAGGGATGGATAAAGACAGAAGAAAGGATAAAGATTGATTGGAGATCAAGATTACTTACGTGATAAGTATTATTTATTTATAGAATAGATCATAGAGAATATTCTAAGTTTTAGAAATATATTGTAAATCAACTAGGACTCCTTGGTGTATAAAAGGAGGTCCTAAAGCATAAAGTTTAACATCTAAAAATCTTTTGATTTGATATCGTTATAGCTTTAAGGTTTTGTAACCCTAATACTAGGAGAGTATTCGTATTATTTGTAATAATAATATTGGAGCTTTTATTGTTGAATTATATTGTTTTGTGTTACTGTTTCATTGAAGAATTCTTCTTATATTAAAGATTAGATTCCGCATAATCTTTAATACATTCACAAAGTTTCTTAATTAAGTTGTGTTAGATTTATCTAGCATAACTAAACCTTAAACAAGCTTAAGGAATTCGATCATTAGAAGTTAATTAGGATTAACAAGTGGTATCAGAGCATGTTGCTTTGAGAAACTTTGCTAGAAGATATGGATTCACGATTCTACACCTTATGGTGGCTGCATCCAAGGTTCCAATGCTCAAACCTGGTGAGTTTGAGTTATGGAGGATGAGAATAGAACAATAATTTCAGATGTTTGTATCTAATGCATTATAGTGAGGTATAATGAAGGGAAAAAACACGGCACCAAAAACAACAGTTGAGAAGGTGTGAGAAAGTAATACTCCTACAAACAGCTGAAGAAAAGGCTCAGAAGAGGGTTAGAAGTGAGGCAGAAGCACCTTGATGATGGAATACCTAATGAACAGCAGTTTAAAGTTCAACTCCATTCATGGATGCTATGTTGGCTGCTGGAGCTATTGAAAAGAGGTTTGGTGGGAAATGCTGTACACAAGAAAACTCAAAGAAAATATCATGAAACAGCATATGAAAACATCCACTGGTCCTAGCTCGGAAACCCTTGATCAAACTTTTGATATGCTTCAGAAGCTTGTGAGTCAGCTGGAGATTTTTGGTGAAACACTTTCACAAGAAGATGTAAACCAGAAGCTGTTGAGAAGTTTGTCACCAGAATGGAACACACATGTTGTTGTGTGGAGGAATAAGCCTAAATTAGAGAAAATGAGTATGGATGATCTCTACAAAAATCTCAAAGTGTATGAACCAGAAGTCAAAGGGACATCAAGCTCAAATACAAGCACACAAAACATGGATTTTGTGTCCTCTAACAACTCTGGCAGCACTAATGAAGCATTTAACACTGCTCATGGAGTTTTTGCTGTTAGCACTCAAGTTAGTGTTGCTAACTCCACAAATGTTGATAACTTGAGTAATGCTGTGATCTGTGCATTCTTTTCTAGTCAACCAAACAATCCTCAACTTGAAAATGAGGATCTACAACAACTTCATCCATATGACTTGGAAGAGATGGATTTGAGATGGCAAATGGCCATGTTGACTATGAGGGCTAGAAGGTTCTTGAAGAACACTGGAAGGAAGGTGACTATTAATGGTAATGAGACCATTGGATTTGATAAGTCCAAAGTGGAGTGCTACAACTGCCACAAGAAGGGACACTTTGCTAGGGAGTGCAGAGCTTTAAGAAACCAAGACAGCAGGAACAAGGAAAGCTCAAGAAGAAGTGTGCCAGTGGAGACAACTACTTCCAATGCTTTGATCTCATGTGATGGTCTTGGTGGTTATGACTGGAGTGATCAGGCAGAGGAAGGACCTAATTATGCACTCATGGCTTACTCATTTTCAAGTTCTGATTCTGAGGTATCTAATGATTCTACTTGCTCAAAATCTTCTCTTTGAACGTTGAAGTGCATATAAAGTCTCTATATAACAAACTATTAATAAAAGATTCTGAGAATCTAAGTGAATAGTTGTAGGCGCTATAAGGACAGGTTCACAGTCTGTAGAAGAAAGACTTGAAATTTTTATAAAAGAATTGGTATTGGTTATGTAGAAACGATTTAAGGTTAAAATGGATATATTCAAGTAGGAGGAGATAACTATTGAGGGCTTAGGAAGAGTAAAATCGTTCAAAGGAAAAAAGATGGCATTCAATTTAATGTAGACAAATTTGAAAATGCATCCAAAATCTTAAACAAGATTATAAAGAGTCAGATTATAGACAATTACAAGAAAGGTTTAGGCTATAATGCAGTTCCACCTCCCCTAACAGGAAATTTCATGCCTCTAAAATCTAACTTGTCATTTACTAGCTTAAAAGAGTTTACAAATGATCCTATAGTTATTAAGCCTGTAGTTGAGAACAGTAAAGCTAAGGCTAGTGAAGCAAAGCCTAAAGCAATTAGGAAGAATAATGGTGCTCCAATTATTGAGGATTGGGTGTCAGATAGTGAGGAAGAAGATGTGACTCAACCTAAAATTGAGAAGAAAATAGCTAAGCCTAGTTTTGTTAAGATAGACTTTGTCAAAGCTAAACAAACCATACAAAATTAGTTAGGTTACTGTAAACAAGTTAAGCACAATAGGAAAAACACTCACATTCCTAGAGGCAATCAAAGAAACTAGAATAATATGATGTCTTAGAGACTAGGAAGTAATTTTGAGATGTTTAACAAAGCTTGTTATGTGTGTGGAAGTTTTGATCACTTGCAGGTTGATTGTAATTATCAAAGGGTGATAAAACCTGATTAGAACAATGCTAAAAGGGTGAATCATCAGAATTTTTCCAAAAAGACTCACCCCTGCCCTAAAAAGAACATGGTTCCAAGAGCAGTTTTATGAGTAGGTTTGTATCAGTTAATATTGCTAGACAAGTTAATGTTGCTCAAAAAACAACAGTGAATGCTGCTAGACCAAAGTCACATTTTTCTAAACCTGCACATTCAACTGTTAAGAGGCCCATTCACAATAATACATCATTTAAAAACAGTAACTTTAATCAGAGGATTAATACTGTTAAGGATAAAAATATTAATGCTGCTAAGCCAAAAGCAGTAGTTAATGATGCTAGGCCAAAAGTAGTAGTTAATATTGATAAGGAAAATAATGTTAATGCTGTTAAAGCCTAAACTTGTTAGGTTTAGAAACCAAAGACTAAAGTTTTAGACTATGTTTCTATAACCGCAGTGCATCAATCACCTTAAAAGAAGTTTGATTTATATTGAGCAAAAGGCTAGATCTAAGTCATGATGGCTTGGGTCCCAAATGAAACTGATTTTCTTATCAATGTGCAGGGAATCTACACATAGATTTACAGGATCAGGAGTGATTGATAGTGGATGCTTCAAGGGACATAACAGGGAAATGTCCTAATTCTCACAGACTATGATGATATTAGATGATGGATATGTTGCTTTTGGAGGGAACCCCAAAGGAGGGAAAATCACAAGAAAAATGTACCATTAAAATGGTAATATAGTTTTGGAAAATCCTTGTTTTATGAGAGAAATTAAAAGTTTAATCTCTTTAGTGTCTTACAAATGTGGGTAAAAAAGAATATTGTCTTTATACATGAACTGAATGTATTGTTTTATCTCCAAAACTTTTAAGTTAATGATGAAGGTCAAGTTTTACTTAGAGTACCTAAGAAAGAAAATATATGTATAGTGTTCATTTATGGAAAAATAGTTCCTAAGGGGTTTAACTTGATTTTTTGCCAAAAGCCACATCTGATGAATCTAAAATATGGATAGAAGCTAAGGTCTCTTAAATTTTAAAGCTATGATCAAAGTGTTAAGGGAATTCTTGTAAGGAGGTTACCATTCCAAGATTTTTGAATGATAACATGTGTTGCTTGTCAAAAGGTGGAAAGAGCACGAGCTCTTGTTAAGTCCAAACAGAGAACTCAATCAGTCTTCCTTTACATTTATTGCATTTTGGACTTGTGTGGTGCAAATTTGTAAAATCCTTATGAAGAAAATGTATTGCCTAGTTGTAGATGATGTATTAGAGGTTTACATAGGTTTCGTTTAGCTACTAAGGATGAGACTAGTGGCATTCTTAAGTTCCTTGATAATTAGGGATAGAAAATCTCGTAGATCACAAGGTTAAGGTGATTAGATTTGATAATAGAAACTAAGTTCAATGACAGAGAACGGGAATCAGTTTTGTATAATGAGGGTATTTTGAGACAATATAGTGTAGCTAGAACTCCTGAACAAATGAAGTCTGCTGAGATGGAGATAAACATAGGCACACTAATTGAGGCTTCTAGGACTATGCTATGCTGATTCTAAGTTGCCAACTACTGTTTGGGCAGAAGCAGTTAATAATTGTTGCTATGTGACAATATAGAGTGTTAGTATAAGCTCACGAAAAAGACCCCATATGAACTTCTTTCATGGTAGATAGAACACCAATCTTTAAGTTTTATAGACTATTTGGGTGTCCTTGTTTACCATTCTCAATACCATAGATCACTTAGCAATTGAGGGTAGGATGATAAGGTTTCTTTGTTGGATACTCTTTTGAACAGTTAATAGCCTTCTAGAGTTGTTGCAATGTAGAACAAGATAGTGGAAGAAAAACTTGTCATATTAGGTTTAGTGTGTATACTACCTAATTGTTGTAGGTAGTGGACCAGATTGGATATTTGATATTGATGCACTAACAAGAATAATGAATTATAATCCCATTGTTGCAGGTACATAGTCTAATGGTTTTGCAGGTACAAAAGCAAGTGATAATGCAAGTCAAGCTAGAAAGGAGACATAACCTGTCAAAAATTATATTTTGCTACCATTATGGACCTACTGATCACCATTTTCCCCAGATCTAAGGAGTTCTCAAGATGATGGATCCAAACCTTCAAGTGATGATGAGAAGAAGGTTGATAAAGATCCAAGATAAAGATAGTGAACGTAGTAATCATAGAAGGTTGATAAGTTAATTGCACTAAAACAATATTAATGCTGCTAGGACAAAGGAGTTAATGTTGTTGGTGGAAAAACAAGCATTGAACTTCAGTGATCCAAATATTCCTGCTTTGGAAGATTATAGCTTTTTTGAACCTCCAAGGAGATAATGAAAATGTTGGTATAGAGGCTGACATGAATAATTTAGATACAACAATCCAAGTCAATCCTATTCCAACTACAAGAATTCATAAAGATCATCCTCTCAATCAAGTGATTGGAGATTTGCAATCATCAAAGAATTTAGAGGAGCATGGGTTTGTTAGTACTATTCAACAAAGAACAAACCATAAAGACCTTCAAAACTGCTTGTTTGCTTGCTTTTTATCGCAAGAAGAACCCAAAAGGGTAATTCATGCATTGAAGGATCCAAGCTTGATAGAGGCTATGCAAGAAGAGCTTCTACAATTCAAGTTAATAGAAGTTTGGACTTTGGTGGATTTACTAAACGAAAAAAGGGCTATAAACACTAAATGGGTTTTTAAGAATAAAAAGGATGAAAGAGGAATTATGATAAGAAATAAAGCAAGATTGGTTGCTCAAGGGTACACACAAGAAGAAGGGATTATCTATGATGAAGTCTTTGCTCATGTTGCAAGAATTGAAGCAATTAGGGGGCGCTTATTTCAGCTTTAGATTCATTTTAAAGACTTTGTGTGTATCAATGGATGGCTAAAAAAGTGTTTAGTTTTCTATTTATGGGAAAATTGAAGAGAGGTGTATGTATGTTAACATTGGTTTGAAGTATCCAGACTTTCCTGATAGAGTATACAAGGTTGAAAAAGCACTGTATAGACTACATCAAGCTCCTAGAGCCTGGTATGAAACCTTGTCAACATATCTGTTGGACAATGGGTTTAAAAGAGGGAAAATTGACAAGACCTTATTCATCGAAGCACAAAGGTGATATTTTTGCTAGTTCAAGTGTATGTGGATGATATCATCTTTGGTTCAACAAATAAGAAGTTATGCATTGCATTTAAGAAGTTGATGCATGAGAAAATCAAATGAGTTCTATAGGAGAACTTACATTCTTCTTAGGATTACAAGTGCAGCAAAAGAAGGATGACATATTTATTAGTCAAGATAAATAAGTTGAAGAAATTTTAGAGAAATTTAGGTTTACAGAAGTCAAGACTGCAAGCACACCAATGGAAACTCAAAAGCCTTTGCTCAAGGATAAAGATAGTGAAGAAGTGGATGTGCTATTTGTATAGTCAATGATGGGTGTCATTTGATGTATTTTACATCTTCAAAACCTGACATTATGTTTGCAGTGTGTGCCTATGATAGATACCAAGTTAATCCAAAGGTTTCACATCTTCATGCTGTGAAAAGGATTTTTAGGTACTTAAGAGGTCAACCAAAATTGGGCCTTTGGTATCCAAAGATTCTCCTTGTGATTTGGTAGCATATACACTAATAGTGAATTATGTAGTGCAAGTTGGATAGGAAATCTACAACAGGAGGTTGTCAATTCCTTAGAAGTAGATTAATATCATGGCAGTGCAAGAAACAGACAGTGGTTGCAAATTCCATAACAGAAGCTGAATATGTGGCTGCTTCAAGTTGTTGTGGACAAGTGCTTTGGATTCAGAATCAACTACTTGATTATGGGTATAATTTTATGCATACCAAGATCTTTATTGACAATAATAGTACTATTTGCATAATTAAAAATCCTGTTTTTCATTCAAAAACAAAGCATATAGAGATTAGACATCATTTTATTAGGGATTGCAATGAAAAGAAGTTGATTCAAATGGTCAAAATCCATACTGACAAGAATGTTGCAGATTTACTTACAAAAGCTTTTGATGTAAGTAGGTTTCAATATTTGATTGCTAGTATTAGAATGCTAAATCCTTAAAATCTTTTATCTCTTTATGTTTTTGTAGAGTTTTGTATGAATTAGTACTGTTATTCATGTCATTAAAAGTTTCTGCTGTTAAGTATAATTAGTGTTGCTAGTTATACTTAATACTGCTGAGTTAATACTGTTAGTTATACTTAATACTGTTAGGTATAATTAATACAGTGATAATTATGAAAATGGCTATGGCTTGTGTTTTCTTGGTATTTGGACTAACATTTTGCAGAAAAAGCATAGAAAAGTGTTAGATTGATAATGGAAAGGCTGGTTATTAAAGAAAATAGACATGGTGATTTGGTAAGAAAAAGAATTGAGAGAATTGGTGAGAATAAAAACAGAAAGAGAGTTGTGTGAAATAATAACAGACATAGTGATTTGGTGAGTAAAAGAATTGAGAGAAATGGTGAGTTTAAAAACAGAAAGAGAGTTGAATATTTTAAAAATAGACAGAGTGATTTGGTGAGTAAAAGAATTAAGAGAAATGGTGAGTTCAAAAACAAAAAGAGAGCTGTGTGATATAAAAACAGACATAGTGTACAAGTAAGAAAAAGAATTGAGAGAAAAAGTGAGTTAAAAAATAGAAAGAGAGGACATTTATTTTTAATGGATATGTTGTTTGGAATGGAATTGGAGTTAATGCTGGTGACTCAAAGTTAATGTTGCCAGGCATAACTTACTGCTGTTGGTTGTAAGTTAATGTTACTAGGCATAACTTACTGATGAGTTACTAGTGTTAGGTTACTTACTACTGCTGGTGGAAGTTAATGCTGTTAGGCATAAACTTACTACTGCTGGTGATGGTTAATGCTGTTGAGGGTATTTTCATAAATACTTCGATTAAGGGTTTCAATCACTCATTTGATCGATTTCTACTTTTGTAATACTCTCTTAATCATAAAATCCCGAACTCAATCATAATTCATCATCAAAACCCAACACAATGACGACCCTAAAGTTTGCTGATACTCATAATTTGGTTGCATTTTTGTCTAAACCCGCTGAAAGTGAAGGGTTTGAGCAGATAGTAGATTTTCTGAATGCAAATCCTATAAGATATATACTAACGATCAATCCCACTATATACACTTCGTGTGTTGAACAATTCTGGGCTACTGTCAAGGCGAAAACTGTCAATGGGGAAGTACAGTTAGAAACCCTAGTGGATGGGAAGAAGATAATCATTAACTGAGCGATTGTAAGAAGAGATCTTCAAACCAGAGATGTTTGAAGGTGTTGATGGTCTACCAATCCTTTACCAATCTTTGAACAACTTACATTAATAGGGTATGAGAAAATATTACAGAAGCTTACTTTCTATACGAGATTCTTTTCCCCATAATGGAAATTCCTTAATCATACTATTTTACAATGCCTAAGTTCTAAGACTACTGCATGGAATGAGTTTAGTAGCACTATGGCATCTGCAATCATCTGTTTAGCTACAAACCAGAAGTTTAACTTTTCAAAGTACATATTTGAAAGTATGGTGAAGAACTTGGAGAATATGTCTGGAAAATTCTTAATGTATCCAAGGTTTGTACAAGTCTTTTTGGATAAGCAATTGGAAGGGATGCCAAGTCATAAAACAATTTATGTTACACACTCTCATACTAAGAAGATTTTTGGAAACATGAGAAGGGTAGGGAAAGGTTTTTCTAGAAGTGAAACATACTTATTTCCAACAATGGTGGTACAACATGAAGAAGAAATGGGTGAAGGTTCAGCAAATCCTACTTATCCCCATTACACACCCACTATTATTAAACCATCAACATCTCAACCTCAAAAGAAACAATAGATCAAGAAGGTCAAAGAAGAAAGGGATACTGAGATACTCAGTCTAGTGGTCCTACAGACAATTTAGCATATGGGTTGTTATGAAGGAGATGGATGACAGTTTGGAAAGATCTGCCACTACTGCTACTAGCTTAGATGCAGAGCAGGATAGGGGTAACATCAATAAGACCCAATCCAAGGCAACACCTAATGAACCAAGTTCCCCAGGAACTAGTTCAGGTGGTGGTCCCAGGCGCCAAGAAACCATGGGGGATACTATTGCTCAAACTAGGTTTGAGAATGTATCTAAACATTCCAATGATCCACTGCTCGCAAGAGGTAACACACTTCGAAGTGGTGAGGATAGTCTGAAACTTTAGGAATTGATGGAATTATGTACAACTTTACAATAAAGAGTTCTTGCTTTGGAGACTACAAAGACCACTCAAGCTACTGAGATTGCAAGTTTGAAAAGGAGAGTCAAAAAGCTAGAGCGGAGGAATAAGTCAAGAACTCATGGGCTTAAAAGATTATACAAGGTTGGTTCATCTAGAAGAGTGGAATCCTCTGAAGAAGAAAGTTTGGGTGATCAGGAGGATGCATCCAAACAGGGGAGGATAGATGATATTGATGCTGATGCAGGAATTACTTTGGATAGTACTCATTTTGATGCTGATACAGATATGTTTGAAGTACATGACTTAGATGGTGATGAGGTGATTGTTGACAATAAAGATGTTGTTACAATGCTGAGAACAAGAAAGTGGTGGTTAAGAAGTACTGCTGTTTACAATTCTATTTAGTGCTCTATAAACTACAACTACAACAACTGCTACAATAACTAATGTTGAAGTTACTTTGGCTCAAGTACTGGCAGAGTTGAAGAGTGTAAAACCCAAGGCTGTTAAGGTTGTGATACAAGAACCAGAGCAGGGTACAACAATAGCAACACCAACACTTACAAAAACAACTGCTGCTACAATAATTATAGCTGATATCACAAGACCTAAGGCTAAAGGGATTTTTTTCATGAACAGGAGCAAGCACCTACACCAACAGTTTCTTCACAACAACCATCACAGTTCAAGGTTCAGGACAAGGGTAAAGGCAAAATGGTTGAACCAGAACCTGTGAAGAAAATGTCTAAGAAAGATCTACTCAAGCTTGATGAAGAACTTGCCTTCAAGCTACAAGATGAAGAAGAAGAAGAAGAAAGGCTTGCCAGAGAAAAAGCTCAACAAATTAAAGAATATGATGATATTCAGGCTAAAATTAAAGCTGATTATTAGTTGGCTTAAAGACTGCAAGCTCAAGAGCAAGAAGAATTGACTGATGAAGAAAAGGCAAGATTGTTTGTACAATTCTTAGAGCAAAGAAGAAAACATTTTGCAGCTAAGAGAGCAGAAGAGAAAAGAAACAGACCACCAACAAGAGCTCAAAAAGGAGTATCATGTGTACTTATCTGAAAAACATGGAAGGATGGAAGCCCAAAAGTTTGAAGAACAAGTCCTTTGCAAATATTCAAGAATTATTTGACAAAGCAATGAAAAGGGTGAATACCTTTGTTGACTACAGAACTGAGTTGGTGGAAGATAATTCAAAGAAAGCTGAAGCAGAGATAGAACAAGAGAGAAGTTCAAAGAGAGCAAGAAAAGAGCTGGAACAAGAAAGCTCTAAGAAGCAGAAAGTGGAAGAAGACAAAGAGTCTAAAGAGCTTAAGGGGGCGTTTCTTTTTCTTGTTAAATGATCTGAGTGTTAAAGGAAGTGGGACCTAGTAATATTTTAATGTTATTTTCTTGTTAAATAGTCTATATCACCAAGGTAAAGAAAACCCCACTAGTCCCCATTCAGATGGAATAAGAGAGAAGGGGCCCACTTGACTTGTTAAAAAAAAACAAAGGCCTTAATAACCTACCCCTTGCTTTGAATATTCGTACAGTACTTGTTATTTCAATGTATTTAACAAGC
>BQNB010116639.1:3084-21323 GCA_026074375.1 Tanacetum coccineum
AATATACCAGAAAACATCAGTTTATGTCTTTGTTTTTTCACGAAATTATGAAAGAACTTTGAGTTCTCATCTCCGTCCATGTCCCACTTTCTTTTTATCTTTTGGGCATCATCTAATCTACTTCTTTCATCTAGATCCTGGATTGATTTCATTGTATCAATCCTAGTTTCCACTAAGGTTTGATTAAAAGTACCATCGTCTAGAAGTGCGTCGATACGGTCCAACTTCTCTACCAGATTCTTTCTTTCAATATCAATGTTTCTTACCATGTCTTTATGCCAGTTCTTCAATCGGGCTTTAACTTCTTTTAACTTATTTTTAAAACTAACGAGAGCATTACCTCTGGTTGAATGTAGAATTTTGAGGATCTCGTGATTGAGCATTTTCGTAATTAAGCACATGGTATTCTTGTTACTTGTCAAGCCTATATGGAAGGTATCCAAGTCGTGAGTACTATTGACCAGGGTAACGAGATGTCGAGTTCTGAAAAGTTTAAGAAGGACGTGGAAGAGCACATGAAGACACTAGTAAAAGCTTTAAATAAAATAGGAGTTACGGGTTTGGAGGAATTCGTGCCCCAACCGCAGGAAAGGACTCATCATCAGAATATAACTCAAAAGATAAAGGCCTTTTCGGCATCTAAGAGACTTCTTAAACACCGTCAAAGCCCAAACATAATTGTCTTTGTCTTCTTCCTTCTAAAAAAAACGCCGAGTAAAATGACGTATTAAAGCATGAAACCCCAATGATATCAAAAAGAGGCATCTTATATTTATTGGTTTTGTATGTGCAATCCATCACGAAGACATTACTAAAGATTCTAGCCAATTTAAGTGATAATGGGTGTATAATGAACAAACGTATTATCCGCCCATTGGAATCATGATCAACATCATGTGAAAACCCACCTTTTTCAAGTTCCTCTAACAACGCACCAACTAATGACCGAATTCCTAAATCATCCTTATGAAATTTTGCTTTTAAATTGTATATAGTTCGAGAGTTTATTGGAAGATTTGGTTTTTTTTTACGTAAGGATGAAATAATCTGTCTTGGAGGTATTCGAGATAGGGTCATATTTTTAACCGTTTGTACATCCTCTTGCGGCAATCGACGGAATGATGAATGCCCAAACATATCGGTAGATGGCTCATGGTTATGTTCTAAGTTGTGTATTTTAAAATCCCAAGTACCTGGGGTTCCCTTTCTACCTACAATGTGGAAGGATCATTCGATCAAACGAGATGTTGTGCTTCTTTTTTGTTTTTCTCCAATAGAGCGTACATCTCGATAGGCACCACTTCGGTCACATTGCAAAGCGACGTACTCTTCTTTTTTTGAATCACGAGTAGATAGACCATATCCTTTAGTGTAATAAAAGGCGCGCACTCTTTAGTAAATCGCCACATGATTCGAATGTAGAATTACCAAAATAAAGTTCTTCATTTTGAGTTATCGAACTTGACGAGTCTATAAGTTCATCCATTTCCTGGTATACCCTCTGGTTCGATATTTAGAGAGATATTGTTCGGAATCGCCATGAGGCTTATCATATGTCATAAAGTCTTTCATGTTATGATAGTTCCAACCAATTGATTGGATATGAAAAAACGTGTCAAATGATGCTTACCGTGTGAAATCATATGTAAATAAAAAAGGTCCAAATGCATACTAACCTTGTGATGAATTCATGCGTGTTGAATGATTGGTAACGCGCAATGAGAAACAAAATTAAACCAAAGTGCATATTAGGGTGAAAAAAAAGGAATTAAATTAATTAAGGGTATAATTGTCCTATAGACAATAGTTTATGTGTACAACAGGTAAATTTGATATGTGTTCACATTCAATTCCCTTTACAAAATTGGCATTACGTTTTTTATACATATCTTATTTTGCTAGAGAACAAATTAAATCAGTTTTTGACCAGTGATATGCCACACACACATATGATCGTGCACACAACAAAATCACTTGGTGTGATGCATATGGTAAAACACACATAAGCATTTTTGTGGTGTGTACTATCACTTTGTGTGGTGTGCATATCACTCACTACTCGTCCGCGTCTCATCAACTCTCACTGCGCCGAGTCATTTTATTGGCATAAATAAAAATGCTTTCGATTATAAAATTGGAGTTGCCTATTATTTAATAGAAACATTCTATTTTCCAAATTTTATATCTTCTTTTTTATATAAAAGGATTACCAAAATTAATCAAAGGGTTTAAGTTATACATTTTTGACACCAATTGAAATTTAAGTTTGCTATTAAATAAAAAGTTAGAAACTCTACTTGTAATTATAATGTTTTAATTTTTCATTTGAATGAATCAATAAATAAAAAGATAGGTTTTAAGTTATAACATTCTATGACCTCATGATTGAAATTAAGTTCGCTATAGAAATAAAAGTAATAAAGAAATCCTACTTGAAATTTCATCTGTTCAATTTTGGTTATTAGATATCTATATCATTAGCAGTTGAACAAATATACTGTACCTTTTAACACTGTTACTTTGTTGGCACTCTTCATATTAAAAAAGTAACACTTTAGCCCTTGTCACTTGAGCTGTTGTTTGTATCAAATACAAAATATCGCTTTCCACAGATGATCCATACCACTTCATCTTCTAGATTTTCATCGGCGACGTTACATCACCATCTACATCAACAAGCTTCATTGATCAACCCCATAACAGGTTTATTTATTTTTATATCGCACCCACACCCCGTTCATCTTTCTCCATTCTTCTTGAATCTTCCCTAATTCTTGCCACCAATAAAAATTCCATGGAAATAGTTTTTAATTGCGGATACTGAAAGGGATTGTTTGGAAACCCGTAATTCTTTAGTTTACCTTCGGTCCTTCGTGCGTAAGTACTCCTGACCAATTTTCTTATTGCAATTTTTTGTTGTTCTTCTATTGGTTTCGATACTTAAAGGAGTTTGTCTTTGTGATTTTTCGTTAGGTTGGTCTGACCGTCTTATGGCCCTCTGTTGATTTTGGGGTTTTTGAATTGTTGAGATACATAATCTATCGATTTTTATGCAATATGTTTTAAGGTGAGTGGTTTAAGGTAATATCTTATTTAGTTGTTTATTTGTTCAGGAATGATGACGAACCCAGCCACACGAAACAACGTCGTGTGCTGACTCAAATAAGTATTTATGATGTTCGGGGTTATATGTTTTGTGGCCGTAACATACGGACGCAAGGCTGGTGTCTTGGCCGAGTTACCTCAATTTAATTGTTGTTGCAGCCAAGGTAACTTGGCGAGGTAACATCACTTGATCCTATCACCTGGGCTATGCTCGTTCTGCTACCCTCATATATATGCTTATTCTTTTTGAACTACGCATTATATTTGAAGCTACGAATCTTATACTTCATTTGGCGACTCAATGTTGATTGCCTTTTACTTGGCTGTGATGATCTTTAGAATATGTTGTCTTGCCGCGGATAGTGGAAGGAAGGTAGAGTGCGAGTATTGCTCGGCTCAGCAACCTCCATGAGCGCAAGCACATCATCAATTACTCTGAGCCAAATTTATTACGTATTTGTTTGAGACTTCCTAGCTACTAGACATGATATCTTGGCGAAGTAACATGGCCCGGGCTATGGTTGCAGTCGCAAATGCTGTTTCGTTTTGCTTTTATATTTGTAGACATGAATCTTATACATTATTTGCCATTTATGATGTTCGCGGGGTTACCTCAATTCGATTGTTGTAGCCAGGTAACTTGGCGAGGTAACATCATTACCCGGGCTATCGTTGCTTACAAATGTGTTTTTGTTTTCCTTTTAAAATTTGAGACATAAATTTAATACATCGTCATTTGGCGATCAATGTTAACTGCCTTTTTACTCTGGCTGTGATGATCTGTAGAATATGGTGTCCTTGCGCGGATAGTGGAAGGATGGCAGGTGGAGTCATTCTCGGTCTGCAACCTCCACCTACGAGCGCCTAGTCACATCATCAGTTACTCTGAGCCACATTTATTACGTAATATGTTTGACATTTCTGGGTATTTTCGGCGGTTGAATGGTTGATTGCCTTTTTCTTGGCTGTGATGACTCTGTAGAACTATGTTGGCTTGCCGCGGTATGGTTGGAAGGATGGAGTAGTGTGAGTATTGCTGCTCAGCAACCTCCCTAGCACAGGCATGCATATCATCAATTACTCTCGACGCCAAATTTAATATTCAGGCTACTGGGACATGATAACTTGGCGAACGCTAACATGACTCGAATTTATACTATCTTAGAGGGTACGGTTGCAACAACAAATGTTATTTCGTTTAGCGTTTATATTGCCAAACTTGAATCTTATACTTATTTGGCGCGTTGAATGTTGATTGCTTTTACAAGGAACCATAGGATTGCACAAACTGTTGATCTAGATCTGAACAATTGTCCAACTAGGAGTTAAGTTATTGTATTTCTATGTTTTAGCCATTCGTTATTATTAATACGATTTACTAATGGCAAGTATTCCACTTACTTCTGACATTATTCAGATTCCTTCTGGAAGGGTTAAATGGCTCAAGTTAGCGGTATTTAAAAGCTACTTCCAACAAGTTAAAAGCTAAGCGTGAACGCATTGATGTTGCAGAACCATCCTTTTTTGAATCACGAGTAGATAGACCATATCCTTTAGCGTAATAAAAGGCGCGCACTCTTTAGTAAATCGCCACATGATTCGAATGTAGAATTACCAAGATAAAGTTCTTTATTTTGAGTTATCGAACTTGACGAGTCTATAAGTTCATCCATTTCCTGAAATATCTGTTCGATATTTAGAGAGACATAATGTACGCAATACGCATGAGTTTACGCATAAGTCATAAGTCATTTCATGTTATATACGTTCCAACCAATTGATTAGGATATGAAAAACATGTCAAATGGATGCTTACTGTGATGAAATCGTAAATAAAAAAAGTCAAATGCATACAAACCTGTGATGAATTCATGGTGTTGAATTGATGGTAACGGCGCAATGAGAAACAAATAAAAACCAAAGTCATATTAGGGTGAAAAAAGGAATTAAAATTAAATAAGGGTATAATAGTCCATAGACAATAATTTTATATGTACAAATCAAATTGATATGTGTACATATCAATTCCCTTTACAAAATTGGCATACGTATTTTTATACATATTTATTTTGCTAGAGAAAAATTAAATCAGTATGACCAGTGATATGCACACCACACAAAGTGATGTGCACACCACAAAATCATATGTGTGATGCATATGGTACAACACCACATATGCATTTTTGTGGTGTGTACATCACTTTGTGTGGTGTGCACATCACTTTGTGTGGTGTGCATATCAACTCCCAAATTGAAACAAACTTTTAATTTTATTGGCTAAATAAAAAAGCTCGATTATAAAATTGAGTTTGCCTATTATTTAAGGGATAAAGCCGTAGAATACCAACGAACTTTGCCTAATTTATCGCTTTGGTACGTGTACTGAAACAATTATCGATTTGGTACGTGTACTTACATAAAGTGTTCTCATTTGCACATTTTGATGATGTGTCACGTTATTGATGTGCCACGTGTTAGCATATCACGTATGACACATCATCAAAATGTGCAAATGAGAACACTTTATGTAAGTACACGTACCAAATCGATAATTGTTTCAGTACACGTACCAAATCGATAAATTAGGCAAAGTTCGTTGGTATTCTACGGCTTTATCCCATTATTTAATAGAAACATCTATTTTCCTATTTTATATCTTCTTTTATTATATAAAAGATAACCAAAATTAAATCAAAGGGTTTAAGTTATACATTTCTTGACACCAATTGAAATTAAGTTTGCTAATAAATAAAAGTAAAGAAACTCTACTTGTAATTATAATGTTTTAATTCTTTCATTTGAATGAATCAAATAACTAAAAAGAAAGGTTTTAAGTTATACATTTCATGACACTGATTGAAATTAAGTTCGCTAAGAAATAAAAGTATAGAAATCCTACTTGAAATTTCAATGTTCAATTTTGTTATTTGAATAAATCTCAAGAATTAAAAAAATTAATGAAAAAATAATAAGACTAAATTATTCCTAGATGAGAAATCATCTTCACTTAAACTAAAACTTAAATTAAAGTTTAAGTATTAACTAAAGGAATCCTTAATAGATTTATATTGTGCGTTGAAGCAAATCTATACTATTTTTTTTAACGGCAAAAGATAATTATATTAATAAAAGGCTAATAGCAAGGCGCTAAAAGCCAGAAAAGTACAAATACAATACTAGAAAAATCAAAAAACCTAGACTAGTAACTTCCCAAAGCTTTAACTGCGAGGACTAAAAAAAGGATGAAAAAACTTTTGCAAATCTATACTACTTATAATGGGTGTATATTATTTCTTAAAAACTTGAAATTCTTAGAAAACTTAAAATCTATTTAAGGGAACACACAAAAATATAAAAGTTGACTTGAGAAACATTAATGTAAAAGTTAAGTTGAGAATACATGAAACAGAAACACGGTTTATTAACTAGACGTGTACCCGTGCATAGCCACGAGATTTAACAGCATATAGTTATAACTATATTTTGAGAGAATTGCAACCAAATTGCACGTTTGGTCCGTCGAGTTTCGAAATTGCAAAAAATGTCTGTGTGACGAAGGTTTGGTTCCACTTTTAGTCCTTGGTCAAACTAAAATGACTGAAATACCCTCGTTTTCTTTATACTAGATTTTTGCTTTCAATTTTAGTTTTCTTTTTAATAAAAAATTTTATTCAAAAACATTTGAGAATCTTCAAGTCTATTTTCCATATTTTTAAGGGTAAAAGTCAAAAAATACCCACGAACTTTCAAAAATGTCCCGACATCACAAACGAACTAAATTTCGTCCTACCCACACCAACGAACTTTCAAATATTGTTCTAATATCACCCATATCATTAATTTTGACTGACACCGTGGCAGTTACCTTCCACGCTGGATCGGATTTTTTTAAAATTAATTAAACAAAGTCAATGTTTCTTTTTTTCTCTACAAGATTCGCATCATTCATATCTTCCACCATGCTATTCATATCTTTTTTTCATTATTTTTTTTCTCTACTGATAAGATGTCAATAATATTAGGTGGAGATTAAGAGGGCCGAGCCAAAACGAGTTGGCGATGATTTCTCATATGACAACCGGTCACGTCGTGGTGGTGGTTCCAAGTCCTATGGTGGTAGCTTTGGTAGGGGTTTAGGTGGGTATGGAGGTAGTGGCTATGGTGGAAAAGGAGACAAAGGATATGATGACTATGGGGGTAATTATGCTGGTGGTTATGGAGGTGGATCTGCGGCTTACTATGGTGGATACAGGTATGCCATGTATGGTAGTGCTGGATATGCAGGTGCTGGGTACGCTGATTAAAGTAGGTCTACTGGCTATGGTGGAGGTAGGAGTTTTGGAAGTGGTAGTGGTAGTGGAGCCGTTGGAGGTTATGGTGGCAAAGGATATGGTAGGGCAGTTGGAGGCACTAGTGGAGGTGCTGCTGCTGGTGGATATTGATATGGATATGGATACGGGTATGACGGTAGTAAAGGGTACAATAATGGCATCAATGGTGGTGTCGGGAGTGGCAGCAGTCGTGGTGGAAGGTTTCATCCATATAGGAAGTGAGACTAGCTAGATGACATATCAAAGTTGGACTTTGAAGTTTTCCGTTGTGCGTTGCAATGACAATAAGGAGGAGAAAGAGGCTTTGTTGAAACTTTTCTTACGTCTGTATTAAATGGACGACTTGGTTTCCCCGCATCCATTAGGCTAAGCAATTGCATTGCGGGTATGGCTTCATTCGATTATGAAGAATCAAACGAACGCATATGCTTTGGATTCAGATCTGTAGATTCTAAATTGCCGCTGATGTGGTTTATATTGTGGAGCATGTTAAGGGTTTGGTTGAGGCGATGTGGAGTTTGGTGAGTGATGAGGGTGTGGTGTTGTTATGGTATCAGGTTCGGTGCGTTGATGCGGATGTGAGGTTTTGGGAGGAGTGTGGGAAGGTGTTTATGATCAGAGATATGGATTGTCGCTGTATGTGTTTATGATCAGTGTGGGAAGGTTTTGAGAGGAGTGTGGGAAGGTGTTTAATTTTAGTTTTAGTTTTTGTGTTACTTGGTTAAAGAGTGTGAGTTTCATTTGTTTTTTTTATTTACTTTATGGTTGTTGATTGATTAGTAGGTTGGGAGAAAAAAGGGTTGAAAATGAGGGTAATTTAGTCATTTTAACTCAAGAAATTATAAGTAAAATCATAAGAAAAAAGAAGAAAAGGGTAATTTAATCATTTTATGATATAACTAGTCAATCAACGTGAGCAAGAATTACATATGTGGCCTTTTAAAAAATACACGTGGATATAAAAAAATAACGTGGATAAGTAGCCGGTCATCTTGGTAATATTAACACATAACAAACAAGTTCGTTGGTCTAATCGGGGCGAAATTTAGTTCGTTGGTCAAGTCGGGACAATTTTAAAAGTTCGTGAGTATTTTTCGACTTTATCCCTATTTTTAATAAAAAGATCCACTACAACTACATAAATCATAAATTTCACCATCACGTTCGATTGTCTTGAAAATCCTTCCTCAACCCATACTCACCAACGATTTGCTTTGTTGTTCATCATAAATACACACAAACCAAAATTATTCCTCCACCTTAGTGATGGGTGGTAAACCCACCTCTATTACACATACACAAAAACACTAACACAACACACACTCACAAAAGATATGTCGTCGGAAAACACATAGGTCACGCCGGATCTGTTTCTAGAACCATATCTGTCGCCGGAAAACATGCCGATCACGTCAGGTCTGCTGCTGGAACCAGATTTGTTGCCAGAAAACACGCAGACGAAAGTCAACCCACTATCTTATTACACATCTCCACATATATAGTTTCGATCGCCGAAAAATTCCCAGATCCAGCTACCCTCCATACCCTCGATCCATTGTACTAATGAAGTTTCCTAACATCTGAAAAGTAATCGATAAGCTTGAATCCCCCCCAAATTTGATTGCTTCAGAATATATCTTCAAGAGAGGAGGAAGTGACAGACGAACCTGGTAAACCAGATACATAACACACACAATATTCATTAATAGAGAACTGAGATCCAACAGCCTGTTAGCGTAGATCGCAAATCACTTTATTTTAAAGCAAATCAAAGTAGCCAGAAGTGTACTATCACGATATATAACCTCCCAAATCACTTCATATTAAAACACTAGATGATTATTTTAATAATATATAATAAAAAAAATCTAATCACGACATTGATTATTTCATTAAAAGATATGAGAAAATACATCTGATTTATACACCTCTTGAAGACATTATTCATGATATTTGGTAGCTCAGGTAGGGCCAAGGCCCAAGCACATTTGTAGTTTCAATTTACTCTATGAGATATAAAGAATTAAAAGTCAAAGAAGAATGTAGGAAAAGAAAATACAAGGTTATTTCGGTCATTTTTGTTCGATAAGGACCAAAAGTGGAACAAAACCTTCGTCAAACGGACGTTTTTTGCAATTTCAAAACTCGGCGAACCAAACGTGTAATTTGGCCAAACCACAAGGACGATTTTTGCAATTCGATCTTATATTTTGGTTAAATGTATTGTTCAACGTTTTATGTAATCAAAATATCACTAAAACTATCTGTCGTTATAAAATCTCGTTGCTATGCACGGTACTCGTCTAGTGAATCATAACTTTTTTATTTGCACCGGAAACATACCTAAAAAAATACAAACCAAACATTGTATTTAAACAATACAATTATACAACTAAAAATATATAAATACTAATACATTTCGAGCTTCGGCATGGCCATCACCCGAAAACATATTAGTGTACTCAAGTATGTCGAGCTTCGGCATTGCCATCACCCGTTATACTCAATCCATTAAAAAAACAAAAAAACGTATATAAAACGGCTATATGACCGTTCGGTTTTTTTTTTTAAAAAACCGGTTAAAACCGGTTTTTTTATAACGGCTAGTTGACCGACTTTGTTGACCGGTTTTTTTAACCGGTTAAAACCGGTTTTTTTTTATAACGGATATAAAAAAAATTAAAAAAAAACCGGTTAAAACCGGTTATTTTAAAAAACCGGATAACACTGGTTTTAAAACCGGTCGCTTATTAAACCCGAAAACCGGTCTAACCGGTTCGGTTAAAAAAAACCGGTTTTTTTAAAAACCGGTTTCGGTTTTTTGGACCGGTTTTAAAAAAAACCGGTTATGATTTGCATCTCTAGCTCAGTAGGGCCCAAGGCCCAAGCACATTTGTTGTTTCAATTTACTCTATGAGATATAAAGAATTAAAAGTCAAAGAAGAATGTAGGAAAAGAAAATACAAGGGTATTTCAATCATTTTTGTTCGACAAGGACCAAAAGTGGAATCAAACCTTCGTCAAACGGACGTTTTTTGCAATTTCAAAACTCGGTGAACCAAACGTGTAATTTGGCCAAACCACAAGGACGATTTTTGCAATTCGCTCTTATATTTTGGTTAAATGTATTGTTTAACGTTTTATGTAATCAAAATATCACTAAAACTATTTGTCGTTATAAAATCTCGTTGCTATGCACGGTAACTCTCTAGTGCTATCAAAGGATAAGAAACAAATTCAAAAGTCGCATTTACTACTAAGATAAACTATAGTTCTTATTTCTAAACGTTCTTTTGTTAGGGTTTTCTTTTAAGAAAAAATGTTAGACAAGCTCTCATCTTTATATCAGCTTCGCACTTGTTTTAATTTTTTTTAACGGCGGATTTAATTAAGAGCTAGCAAAAGCTAGAAAAAAAGATTACATAGAAGTTATAGAAGCTACGTGATTTTTCAACCAACTACCCAACTAAGATTACAATTAGGATTTCTAGATGAAATCCACAAAAAAGATTGAGAGACTATGGAATCCCAAAGCGCCGCCTTCTTTGGAGGGGAACTAGAAAAGATCAAGAGATTGCGGAAGTTCCAAATGAACCACATGAGAGTCCCCTCACCCCTTCAAGAAACAAGCGAACCTTGGAGGGAACATGCAAGGAGCCAAGCCAATCATACCACTCAGCAATATTGCCACAAACCGGGATATCCAACTCCCACCATTTAGCCAGGAGAGACCACAAATCTTTTGCCATCCCACAATTGAAAAAGGAGTGATTAACCGTCTCGAAATCATCAAGGCAAGTGGGACAAAGAATCGAATCGACCTCAATACCTCACCTATCTAAATTAACTCTAGACGGGAGTTTATTAAGCTTCAATCTCCAAGAAACACATTAACTTTGATGGGAATATCTCAATTCCAACGAGTAGCTTCATTGCCCGTATCCAAAATATGAGAGTCTACCTAAGAACGTACTGAGGCTACAGAAAAGCCCGCGAAAGCATCCAAAGACCACTGCCAGGAATCACGTTGGTCCGAGAGGCTAATATTCCCGATGGCATTTTTTAAAGCATTAAACTGAAATGACTCCACACCACATCTTGGATTGCGCCATAAAACCGAAGTCCAATAAAGCAAGCAGACTTGACTGGCAATGTTACAGCTTTTTTCGATGTCAAGGAAGTAGATACGAGGGAACACCACCTTAAAAGGTTGCTCCCCGCACCATATGTCATCCCAGAATCGAGAATCAGCTCCGTTACCAATCTTGCGAGAGCATAAGGAAATGAGATCAATACCTTTTTGCTTGAGACTATTAATCGAGGAAAGAATAGATCCCAAAGTTGTGATAACCGGTAATTTTTCCTAGGTTGTAGTATCCCAAAATACTATGACTTTATATTTTTATAATACTATCTCATTGAATTTCTATAGCACAAATCAGATCTTGACTCCTGCTGACTTTACTGTACGTAAACGGTTACGGTATAACCGGCTGTCAGCCAACAATTTTCTACAATAATAAATCTTTTTATTCTAAATTTCTACTTTCTAAACATTTACATTTGAATTTGGTCATTTACCAGGAGATCTTCCCGCGCACAGCGAAAAATGACACGCAACGCGTACCGACACGATAATAATTAAATCTTAAGTTTAATTATCCCAAATAATGTTAATAAACTTATTTTATAAGCTATTTCACAATTTTTTAAAAACGCTTGCAAAAACGAGAATTTACGGGTCTACATTCGGACTTAACATAACAAGAAATCTACAAAATTCAAACTTTCAAAGCATGGGATCCCTTTGTTTATTTAGTACCATGAAAGGCCCCCTTGGAGGCAACATAGCTAAAATGTTGCAACCATGTAGTCCTTGGTTTTGTCTTATATTTTCATTTCAAAAACACACACACAACATCATCAAAAACACATCAAAACATTTTCTCTTCCGTTCCTTCTCCTAGGTCCGGTCGAACACAAAAACACACACAAATCCATAAAATTTTCAACTTTGGTCAAGAACACGGAAGCTAAAACACATTCGGGTTGATTATAAGGATCATTTGGGTAAATAAAACAACGTTTGAGCTGTTTGGTTAAGCTTAAATCATCTCCTAAACCCTCATTTGTAACTCTAAAACCTAAACTTTAAAAGTTTACAAATAACTTAAAAGGGTGCGTTTGGTTCGAAGGAAAAGAAAAGGGAAAACAAAGAATGTATCATTTTGATATTTTTGTTGTGATGGTAAAATAACATTTTGGGTCATAAAAGCTTATAGCTTATTTGGCTTATTAATAAGAAACACAAGTGCTTATTTAGGCGTGTTTTAGTTGCGACACAAAAAGGAAACAAAAAGGGGGTTGTATTTTGGCTTATTCAAAAATTTTGACTTATATACTTAGCTTATTCGTGGCTTATTTTGGAAACTAAAAGAATTTCGAGCTTATGGGCTTATTTTCTAGCTTACGCGGCTTATTGGGCCTTTTGGGCTCTCGGCCCAATAAGGGAAATAAGTCGTAGCTTATTGGTCTCGGCTTATTTTTGATGGTTTACATCCTAGCTTATTTTGCCACTAAAGTGCTTATTTACTTATTAGATAGCTTATTAGACTCGTTATTGGGCTTATTGTATTTTCAAGTTGTTTGTTAGGCTTATGCGTGTCAAACGGCTCAACAAGGCCCAATGATGTCTTGGCTTATTTTTGACTTATTGGTCTAGCTTATTTTGATAAGCAAAGTGCTTATTTACTTATCCTATCGCTTATTGACCTATTTTCGGGCTTATTGTATCTTAGAATATTTGTTTGGGCTTAATGGGCCAAAAAGCCCAATAAGATTCATATAACTTTCGGTTATGAACAATCGGGCTAATTAGAAAACTCATAAATGGGCTTTAAGACCCAATGAATAACGGGATAAACATGGACTATATACTTGTAAGACTATTAATGGGCTATAAGGCCTAATGACTATTGGACTAAACTTAATTTTTTTTATTAACGGACTAAAACAAATGTGCTAAATTGTGACTAGTGAAATTTGGACTAATGTTGGACTTATGACCCAATAAGTGAAAAACTACTAAACTTAAAACGTTTAAAACAGGTTTTTGGTTTATTTATACTTGTATAAATTTAGGGTAGTTTAAAATGTCGGTTGGAAAATGTGTTTTGATAAAACGTAGGTTTTGGCATTTTGCCGAAAATTTATTATTTGATGAAAAATGTTGAAAATGAGGTTTAAAACCTTGGGAACCGTTTACAAGCAAACAAGTCACGCCGAAATTTTATAAAAATATTACACTTAGAAATACTTTTACTAAGACTTACTTTCTTAAAAATCTGATAAAAAGCGAAAGAATAAAATATTATTATTTTAATATCCGACTAAAAGACGAAAAATATAAATTTGATGAAAAACTTCTATTATTTAATACAGGCGTCTAAAACATTGTTAACATTTATATCAGGAACGTTTTATCTAAATAACTTGGGGATCGGATAAATAGCCGAAGCATATTTAAATTTTTATTTCTTTAACTCTTACTTACTCATCAATCACCACACAACCAAGATACAAAAATCTTTTACAACATTTATACAAATTCTTTTACAAACACATATACATTATTTCATTTTCATATAACATGTCTCTAAAATAAAACTTCGTTAATAGGTCTTGGCCAGGTATCGTTGCACGTCATTCTGTGATCATCTTTTTTCAGCTACTTTCATTTCTATTTGAGGTGAGTTCTCGTAGCCCCATTTTCAAACTATTTTCCTTGGGAGAAAATGATACTCAAATCTATTTCAAACTGTTTTACTTCTGTGCTAAAACTAATTCTATACTTTTGGATAATGGTATGTGCCTATAATTGCGTATGTGAATGTTGTTATATATGTTCATGCATGCTATTGGGTACATAACTAAGAACTATTAAGCCGACCTGTGTAGCTCCAGCTGGTAGGCGATAGGTTCGGAGGACTATAAGCGCTTGGACCATTGTTGAATGGTCCGTATGACTTGATTGCTATGATATTCTATGACTACTATGATTGCTATTGGATTGCTATGTATACTGCTTGCACTCCATTCTTATATTGCACTATTGTCCTACTCAAATTCTGGCACAACAACTGGGTTTATAGTCTAAATCTACGAGCTCACCAACTTTATGTTGACCTTTTCGAGTATCATTTTTAGGTGATCAGCAATTACAAATCCAAGGTACTTGAAATTAAAGTTATCCAATTCCCAAGCTGTTTTTCTAAAGACAAGTGTTCTCTTCCATCAAAGACTGTATTTTATGTAGCTTTGTAAACTAAATTTCTTGTAACAAATTATGGTGTAATCTACTATCTTATGCGATGTCTCCGAAACGTCACACCTCGTGTTTCCGCCTTAGACGGGGTGTGACAAAAGTTCAAAGTTTGAGACTGCTATTAGGAACGACATTGATACCCCCTTCTAGACCGTGAATACACTGAATAACTCGAATCGAGAGGTCTAAGTGATTATTTAGAAATCTCCATATCCACTTAAACAAAAGCCCGATATTAAGCCCAAAGATACTCCTGATTCCAAGACCACCATCCTTTTTACTCGCAAGACATATTTTCCATTTTACCCAAGTCATATTTTTATCGTTTGGGTCACCTCTAGTGAAGAATTTGTTGCGCAACGACTCGAGCTTCTCACGGATAGAAACCGGCATCAAGTAAATAGACATATAAAAGGTGGGAATATTACCAAGTACTGACTTGATTAACGAGAGGCGGCCACCAACTGATAATAATCGAGCTTTCTGTGAGGAAAGTTTAGAAAAGAATTTTTGAATTATAGCATTCCAATTAATGCACCTGGCCATGTTACAACCTACTGAAACACCTAGGTATTTCAAAGAGAATTTAGTTGCCCCGCAACCAATATTATTCGCCATGTGAGAGACCTCCTCATCGGTAACACCAACCCCTAGAACATTACTTTTATGAACATTGATTTTTAACCCCGATATAAGGAAGAAACATCAAAGCATGCTAATGAGATTATGGGCGTTTACCCAAGACCATTCACCAAAGAAGATAACGTCATCCGCATAGATTAAATAGGAGATGCTCAACCTTTGAAAAGACCTAACGCCTCTGCCTTATACGTGAGAGCATGTAAACCTTCCATCGCCAAAATGAAAAGGAAAGGAGACATGGGGTCTCCTTGTCTAAGACCCCTAAATAGCTCGAACTCTACCGTAGGAGATCAATTAACTAAGACAGAAGAACAGGCATTATGAATGCAACCTTTGATCCAAGCACGCCATTTAAGACCGAAACCAAGCTTATCCAAGATTAGGTCCAAAAAAATCCCAACGCATGGAGTCAAAAGCTTTCTCAAAATCGACTTTGAAAACTATTAGCTCTTTCTTACGTTGACGATACCAAGCCATGACTTCATTTAAGATAAGAGGACCATCAAGGATATTTCTTCATTTAATAAAAGCTTATTGCACAGAACTAATGCAATCCCCGATCACAGTACTAAGTCTATTGGCTAATAGTTTGCCAATAATTTTGTATTGGCACCCTATTAGACTGATAGGCTAAAAATCAGAAACAGACTTGGCATTAGAGACTTTCGGAATTAAAGCAATGAAGGATGAGTTACAACCTTTAGGGAAGAAATTAGTACAAAAGAACTCATGCACAAATCGAACCACGTCATCTTCTATTAGATCCCAAAAGGAGGTGAAAATTTTAAAAGTGGATTTTTCACATCAAGATCTTAGATAACACTTGTTTTACTTTTTTGATACGTGATTTTCACTTATACTTTTAAAAAGTCTATGCAAAAAATATAATACTCTAATGAGTACATGTTATAAACAAAGAATCATAGATCCGGTGGTCTTGGTGAATCAAACCAAGTAAAGCTAGTCATGTTTGTAGAGCGAGAGAGAGAGAGAGAGAGAGAGTAGAGGGAGAGAGTAAACAAAAAGCACACTTCTCTAAAGAGAGAAAGTGTGTGTGTGATAAATGAAATGAAAAGTTTACAAGTCTCAACCCCTCCATGGAAGCCTTGGAGGGGTATATATAGTCCATACACTACTAAACTATGCAATCTTGCCTAATCTAGTCCCTGCGTATGTGACTATGATAATCTATGGTAATTCCATAATGTCGTCACATAAAATGAAATCCTAACAATCTTCCTCCATGGAACGATATACGGAATTACTTACAATATTTTCCTAACAAGTGCATAATGATTAAGAATAATAGCTTCCACGAAGCTTCCAATGCTGATGATGTCTTCAATGGTCTTTGATTTACTTGAAGGCTCAACTTTCTTCATACACTTCTTGTCATCTCGAAGTTTCTGAATTAGCTGCGTGTCTTGAAAACTTCATTTTCCTGCACTTCTGGTTATGTCGAAGTTTTCTAGAATCTGTTTTTCATTTGACTTCAAGACTGCACTCCATCATGAATCATCTTTATAGTACCTTGTAGGAGAAATATTGTAATAGGCACGAACTAAGTAACCCATACACTTCTGGTTAATGAGAAGCTTCTGAATTAGCTTCCCCCTAATTCACGCCACATATTCTTCATTAATATATCTTGTACTTTGAGTAGTGATCTTTAGCATTGTTCCATTGAGCTTGTCTTTGTATGTGATCTTAGAGCTTCTTGAGATCATCAACCAAATAAAATCTTTATTTATCACTATGTGGTCTTTTGCCTCCTTGTGTTGTTGTGACCTTCGGACTGGCATGCTCATACTTTTCTGGATCATAAAAACTTGAATCAAAGTTACAAAAGCATTGAAACAAGTACTTTAGCTTTCATAATGTCTTTGGATTTAGAGTATAAGCATGAGGTTATAAATTGACATTTCTCTGACCGGCAACTGTTACCATCGGGAAACCTACAGGTTTTTGTTAGTAATAAGACATATGAAAGAGACTTTGTTCACTTTCATCGAATAAGGTTGCAGTAACCACGGTTCCCCGTTTATCAGAATAAAATACTGCCTGTGATCAGGTAGAATTTTGAAGAATCTCATTAAGAGGGTTTCGTGACGCACTTACCGTTCTCAAACCAGAGAGTCTCAAAGTAGACAAAACACAGGATGAGTAAACCAGTGAGTTACCATCTCACTGATTGAAGTGAAAATTGATTTGAAAATTTAATCAAAGTGTCACTTGTAAAAGTGTTTTTACAACACATTGATAGTTTTAAGCTTTTATCAAAATTCATCAACAGTCAATTCACAGTCTAGAACAAGTTTAATTCATAACGAATCGCACCATCGTTGCTTTCTAGTTGTCACAAGTTTGATCCATAAAGGATCTCACAAGTTACCTACCGTAGAGCTTGTATGATGTTGGCTCTAGCAGGATTTCCATCTTCATTGTGAATACTTAAAGTATCACTCGGATGTTCTGGCAAAACCACAAGGATAATGCGTAGGACTCTTAAGATATTCCTTGTTTTCACAGTGTGTGAAAAACAAGTATAATGAAATAGTGTCCTAATGAGATTTATGATGATCTCTTGGCTCTAGACTCAATAGTGCAATTTGGTTTTCGTGAGCGGAGGCTGGAGCTGATTGCCACCTTTTCAATACCAACTAACTCGGAGTGAGAGAGTCGATAGTAATGTGTGAAACTCTGTGAGAATGAAACAAGAGTCTTTTGAGAGACCTTTGTCGATCCTAATCTGAATGGATCTTTCTAGCCTGTTAAGGGTGGTAGTCAATCTGGATAGATCCAAACTAACTACAAGAGAAACAATGACTATGAACAAT
>BQNB010116640.1:0-21323 GCA_026074375.1 Tanacetum coccineum
TTTGTTGTAGTTATGATGAATTAATTCGATTTCACGGGATTTTACAATTCTATTACTTAACCCATGAAAAGAATAATCTTTTATAGGATTTTACTAAATCAAGAAGAAACCGTGAAAGAATGATCAATTGTTTTTGTTGGTGAAATCGTTGTTGTTGTTAACAATGGATGATCTTAAATGGACTATTGGTGCAATAACGGTTTGATTTTGAGGACTAACGGCTGAATTATAAGTACTAAGGACCAACTGTGTAATTCAATTTCAACTTGAAGGGTTAATAAAGGAACAGAGGATGAATGGTGAATTATATTTGAAGTTCAGGGACTAAATTTGTCAAAAATGAATGGTAGTTTAATTAATAAAACTTTTCCCACTAATATCACCTTTCTTATTTGTTTTAAATGTAAAAATGGTAACGAATAATAGTTTCTTCTCGTGGACTCGTAGGGTTATCGTCGACCAAAATGAAACACACTACGATGATCGTTGAAAAACCGCGATCGTAATGGTATAAGTTAGAAGACCCGTGAATAATCAAAACTCGAAACCAAAAAACCGTAATAACTTAAAATGAACCTAAATGTGTATACTTAGCCTGAAAGGTGTATAAATCGCCTTAGTTCTCGATGTATATATCGGTCAAGCTTCTGAGGTGTATAAATCATTCAAACTGAGAATGCATAAATCGATTAAGCTAAACATGTATAAATCGGTTGACTTGTAACATGTATAAATCGGTTGACTAGTAACATGTATAAATCGATTAACTTGTAACATGTATAAATCGATTACTTGAGATGTGCATAAATCGGTTGACCATGGAATGTGTATAAACTGGTTAACATTCAAACCTTGTATAAATTGATTACTAGAAAACAAAACCGTACACAGTCCTTTTTGTGGTCCTTGTACCGATTGTCTACACCTCAACGGATACCAATGAAAACGTCCTTTGTCCTTATTGCTAGAAATGTGGATCTTGGTCTCCTTGTCTTTAAATCGTGAGCAAGAAAAAGAAACCCAACAAAAAGCTTGAATAAGCTCTAGTATTAAATATTAAGATCTTGATTGATGACTAGTGTGTGAAGATCAAGGTGTAATTAGTGTGTGTGTTTAGAGAGAGAAATACCTAACTTGCCTTTTGATTAAATGAAGTTGTTACACTGAACCTTGGCATAAATACTATTTATACCCCTTGGTTAACTATTATAACACCCTCAAATTTGAGTATGCAGCGGAATGTTGAATATCCGAAGGCGTTACATTATTGGGTCAATAGCACAAGATCAGAGAACGACTACTAAACGTGTCGTTTGAAAAAGATACATTGGATTAACAAAATACTTGTTTGTTACATAAGTCAATGCTTAAATGGTTCAACAAACTAGGAATAAAGGATTTAGGTTTATAACAATTGCACCAAAATGTAAATAAGGACCCCAAAATATTAAGTGTGACTCTTCAATATTGGCTCCTCAATGTATCATCGCACCCGGCCTTAATGACCTGAAAAACATGCTTAAAACGTCAACATTAAGTTGTTGATTTCAGTGGTTTCATGTAAATCCAATTTGTAAGGACCGCAAGATTTCACAAGTGATGATTAAGCAACAAATGCAAACATCATAAAAAAGTAATTAGTTTCCTAAGTCTCTGACACTCGAGCTCGTGTTGTTTGAATGCAAATATATATTTGCCAATCCGGTGTCCAGTGTATGTTGTGTTAACCCGCAACATCCCAGATTTCGAATTGGTATGCGTTCGTTCCCAGTGATAGATAGTTACCCGAACGGGGATTGTCAATCTCCTAATAGATCTATCAATAACATTCGCGCCTACACTATGTAATTCCAATCAATCTATTGCAATTAACAAGTTCATGTGCATGGAATAATGGGTTATTACCTGGTAAACTTAGGCAAACACGAAATCATAGTATAAAATGTACACTTGCGTCCAGTTTGTAAAACAAAGCTTGTTATCCTCACCCCAAGGATGTAAATCATTTAAATAATTGTAAAGCATGGGGCTATGAACTCACCTTAGCCGGTAGTTCTCTGAATGATAACAAGTATCCAAGTAGGTAGTGGATCACACCGTTAAGTACCTAAGTAAGTACGGTCAAGTCTTAGTTTACACATTTAAGCTAACGACTCATTGTATAAACTAAATCCCATTTTAAGTTTATATATATACCGTTATCACTTGTGTGGTGACACACAAGATCATTGTTTTTATAACATCGATGGTTCTCGATAAACGTGAAATCATTATTAATAAATATACTTATTTATTAACGTGTTATTAAACTCGCTCGATGTCCGAACCTCTTAATGTTCGACCGACGTGTCAAGTGTTTTATCTATTTCACTTTGGTTCTAACATACCCTTAAGTTTCTAATTATTTTACTTTTAGTCCCTAGGTTTACAAATATACACATTTATATTTTAAACCTTTTAGTTTCGGAATTGACATCATTAGTCCCTTAAGTTTATATGAATGTAGTTTAGGTCCTTGTAATTTCACTTCAATCCTTAAGTTTCAGAATGTTGCAAGAACAGTCCCTGGGGTTATTGAAATTCGAAATTGACAAGACTAACCCCTTATGTTTCGGAAATTACACTTTTAGTCCTTTGGTTTGCGAAAATTCCATTTTAGCTCCGAATAAATCCCAACGAGTGGCATTTCTCTTTGTTAAGCTCGTTTAAGTCATAAAAATTTTCGGTGGAAAAATAAGCTTATCGAGCTTATTTTGGCTTAACGGGCCTTATTGGGCCCGTTAAGGTCCGTTTAGCTTTTTAGAGGTTCGTTATTGTTTTAATAAGTCTAAATGTCGTTAATAAGCTTATATAGGGCTGTTAAGCTTAAAATAAGCTCGGTGAGCTTATTGAAGCTTATTTCGAGCTTATTGGGCCCGTAAGCCCAATAGCTTGGCCCGATAAGGGTGTTTAGTGTTTTTAGACTTTTCCCTAGTGCTTTTCCATCTTGTAATAAGCCGAACAGCTGTTTTCCTTTTCAGCTTATTCTAAATAAGCCAATAAGCTATTAAACAACTCTAATGGGCCGGTCTTGGGCCCGTTAAGGCCCGGTAAGGTTTTAAAGGGTTTTATTGGGTCCATTAGGGTCCGTTAAGTTCATTTAGGTTTAATAAGTGCTTTGGAGGTCGGTTTGCTTATTTAGCTTATTCGATAAGCTAATAAGCTCTCCGTTGGGCCTATTGGGCCCGATAGTTACTTGAATGGGTTCTAGGGGTTAGGGCTTGGCCCATTATCATTATTTGAGTCCATTAAGTCCTTTTTAACTTGTATAAGCTGCGTAAGTTTTTATCAATAAGCTGTTAAGAGCTTATTGTGAGCTTATTGCTCATAATTAGACTCGCAAATGAGCTAGTAAGCCTATTTAGGGATGCGGTTGGGTTTCTAATAAGTAAAGGCCCTATAACTAAACAACATGAGCACTTCTAATCATGATTAGGCCCAAGTGACTTGTTAATAAGTCGCGGCTTATTAATAAGCTCTTGCTAGGGCTTGTTGGGCTCGTTAAAGGCCTGTTAGGGGTGTTAGCCTTTTTGGTTGGGTTTAATTGGGTCCAAAAGGTTTATTAGTATCTTGTAAGGTCTCATTAAATCGACTAGCACCAAAGTAACATTTTTAACATTTTCTAATCGCGATCCCTAGCATGCAAACGTTTAATAGTGTTGTATACATGTTTCCACACCATCTCGTCGTGTTCACCACAATAGTTTACGTATAGTTTTCTTATATTTTCGTATATAGGGCATGTTGTTCACGTTGGAGACCAAGCTTTCACCTTGGATGTAACATTTAATTTCTTGTCGCGTTAAATCACGTGGTACTCGCACCTTATTAGTCTCTTGCACCATACGAGTATAAAGCATACATATATAGGTGTGTGCATTTCATAGATATCGCGACATGATGACTAGAAATCAAAAGACAATTTAAAATACGAAGAGTATGAGTTCGAAACTTGACTTACAAGGGTCCTAGAGTATTTGTGGCATATTTAGACGCGTAGAGTGCTAATCCAAACGTATACACGATCGAAGCAACCAACCCTTGGCTTGAATAATTCCTTGTGGGTACTTGTTGGTTCGAAGTAGAAAGGTGAGGGTGCTTGGTTGCGGTTTATGTATCCTGAACAAGAGAGGACAGGGTTTGAGGTGTGTGTGAGTTAACAAGAGTGTTAAATGGTAAGTATACTTGAGTATATATATAGGCAAGATGTCTAGTTAACTTTCCTAGTCCACAAACAAACCAAACCGTGCCTTAGCCTTGATGGTTTTATGGTTTCTAGTTAACTACACATGGTTTTGGTAATACTTGACAAGTACATTCCTTAATTACTTGCATAATGTACAAGATTTGTTAAGATTGTGGAAGTTGCATGATTTGTGTGTGTGTGTCCTTTCTTAGCCGCGACCTCCAAGGAAAACAAGTGACAAATGGTCATTATCCAATGTGTCAAAGATTATTAGGGAACCATTAGGACACACATTAATTACCTAGGATTAGTACTAGTACTTTAAGGATCTATAGTTTTGATTTTTAGTATTTAGTAAATCACTTAGGATGATTTTTGGTGAGTTTACTTGCCCACATTCGGAAATCAAGTGATATAGAGACAAGATTCTATTAAATTTTGTGTCTAGGTGTTTAATACGGGTATTGGTTTGAGTCTAGGTAAGTCTAGGTATTTCCGGGGTGCGTCCAAATGTATTTTATCGCGAAACGTAACCCTTTTACGTGACCAATAAAAATAAAATACGCAAAGTACATAATTATTCTCAAAATAATTATTCCTTACTTGGTTGATGTAAACCCTTAATTTATTTGGTGACCGTTTACATTTATTGATTATTTCTAGTCTACGCGGTTTAGCTTAAAGGTAAATATTAAATGTAAACGCGTATCGGACTAAAATAAATAGTGATCATTAATATAGTCGCACAATGACACGAAAATGAGAAATGTTACAGTTGAGACATTCACGAATATCTCTCATGAAAACAAAGCTCATTTTGATGCAGTAAAGGAAGCAATTCGTTTGCTCTTGACTAGAATTAGAGATGAAATTAACTCAACTGTTGATGCTTGCAAAACAGCTCATGATATGTGGGTAGCCATTGAAAGGCTATAACAGGGTGAATCTTTTAACAAACAAGATATGAAGACTAGTTTGTTTTGGGAGTTTGGCAGATTTACATCAAGAGATGGAGAGTTTAGTGAGTCATACTACTCCAGGTTTTACAAAATGATGAATGAAATGGTAAGAAACCAGTTGGAAGTTGCTACTATGCAAGTGAATGTTTAGTTTCTTCAACAACTTCAACCAGACTGGTCAAGATTTGTGACTATTTCAAGCAAAATGTTGACTTGGACAAGGAATCATATCACAAGCTCTTTGACATTCTAAAATAGTACCAAAAAGAAGTTAATAAAATCCGTGCTGAGAAGATAGCCAAGAATGCAAATCCATTAGCACTTGTTTCTGCTGCTCAACAATATGCATATACTTATTATTAAGCACCAAAACCTCATAGATCATATGCACCACCAACAAAAACATAACCTTTAACTAGATCTCATGCAACTACCAGACACCAAGGCAAAAATATTGCCAAACCAATCACACCTCTATCTGAGTTAGCTTCTGAAGAAGACAGTGATCTAGAACAAGCTCAGAGAGACAAGGATATGTAAAAAAACTTAGCACTCATTGAAAAGTACTTTAAAAAGATCTACAAACCTACCAACAACAACCTCAGAACTTCTTTAAACTCCAAAAACAAGAATGTGGATACTACTCCAAGATATGTGAATGAAAATCAGACCGGGCAGTTTGGGAATCAGAGGACAACAACTGGTGCTGGGGCTAAGGAGACTGTAGGCAGTCAGGTAGTAAAATAGACAAGGATACAATGTTTTTCAATTGCAAGGAATTTAGGTATTTTGCTAAGGAGTACAGGAAACCAAAAAGGGCAAAAGAAACCACTTATCAAAAGGAAAAGATGTTGCTGTACAAACAAGCTGAGAAAGGCGTTCCATTACAAGCAGAGAAATCTAATTGGCTAGAGGACACGGATGAAGAAATTGATGAGCAAGAACTGGAAGCACATTACAGTTTCATGGCAAAGATTCAGGAGGTCTTAAATGCAGACTCAGGATCTGATGCTGAGCCATTGGAAAAGGTACAATACGATGCTGAATATAATGTGTTTGCCAATGAGAGACAGCATTCTGAGCAACCTAAATCCATTCATGACACACATGTAATGGAAAAGGATGATAGTAATGTCATTCCTGATTCATCAAATATGTGTGACAATGATAATTAGGCTGACCAAAATGCTGAAGAATGTGATGATGAGCGTGATGTGCTTGCTAATTTAATTGTAAATTTAAAACTCGATACTGATGAAAAAAAATTCAAAAGCAATTAGAAAAAGCAAACAAATCACTCTCTCATGAACTACAAGAGTGCAAGTCTGCACTTGAAGAGTGCAAATCTAGTCCAGAGAAGTCTAATAGAACTCGAGATAGATATTTAGGTGCACTTCATGATAAAGAGGTTGAGCTTGAGAAGTACAAAATTTTCAAAGACCATACAATTAAAAATGACATACTTGAACGTAAATTAAAAGAAACTCTAGGACTATTAGCTCAAAAGGAACATGACATACAAGAAGGTTTGAAAATAAAAGCATATGAAGTCTTTGTTGTTAAGGAGAAAAATGATGAGTTAGTCAAATAGAGTCTTTTAACAAAATTAAGTTATGAAGGTATTCTCAAAGAGAAAAATATGGTTATAAAGGATTTGAAACTTAAGGAAGAAAAATATCTTGACAAATTAATTGCGGAGGAAAAACAACTAAATTTTTTAAATGAAATTATTTATAAACGAAATCAGTCAATTCAAACTATTTATATGTTAGCTCCCAAAAGTTTAGCATATAATGGAAGACTAAATTTTGCAAATCTTATGTACCCTAAGAAAGCTCAATCTAAAAAGCCATGTTTGTATGAGATCCCATATGACACATCTGATCTTGCAAACTTACTTGTCCCTGATAGGGAAGAGATATTGACTCTTGAACAAGAGAGTAGATCAAAATTGAATAAAGACTTAGTGAAACCATACGATTACACAAAGAAAAATAGTCTTTATGAAAGTTTTAAACCACCATCACGGGAATATCTTGATTAGTTGGCACATGCAAATGAAAATTGAAAGAAAATGTGAAGAAAATCTTTTGTTAAATCTAAGCCACACATTTTCAAAAACATCAGTTTTTTTCCTACTCAAAAATCAATTAGCAAAAGTAGACAAGCTTATAATGTAATGACTAATAACATAAATCATTTCAAAGAAATTGTTGATCAAGCTTGGGAAAAGCATACATATGATAAATTTCGTGCACCAACTACTGAAGATATGATCGTGTTTTTGAAAACTTGTTTGATGCCTCTTGCACTAAAGACACAAATTCTTAGTTTCAAATTTGTAAGTGAACTTAAACAAGAGATGTTTGCTGATTTACAGTATGTTCAATCACTTAAAAAAGAGATTGACAAACTTGAATCGGACAAAGCTGCTTTTTTAAAGATATATGATCTACTTTTCCAAGAGTGTGTTTCAAAAGATGTTATGTGTTCTTATTTGCACTCTTTATCTGATTTAGATGCTCATACTGAATTGTAATGTTTGTATCTTCATAAAGTCAAAGAATGTGAATGTCTTGCGGAAAAGCTTTCTAAACAAACTGAAAAATGTTAGTAAAGAAGTTTATAACGGGCTTTCACGCAGTTTTGCTAAACTAGAAATACACTCGATTTCTCTTGAACTTGCTTTACAACAATGCCAAGAACAAATAAAAAATGACACAGTTTGCAAACAAAATGGATCTACTATATTTTTAAAAGAACGTGAACAATATTTTAAAATACAAGATTTGAAAGCTCAGTTGCAAGACAAAAACATTGTTATAAACGAGTTAAAGAAATTCATTGAGAAAATGAAAGGAAAAACTATGGATAAATCGATAAACATAAAACAACACACAAAGAATAAAATGCAATCAAAATAAACACAAACCAAACATTAAATTATCACAAGCATAGCTAATACCTAAAGGTATTAGCAGCCAATAGCCATTGTAACTATACAAATGTCATAGATGAACGATTAAGGTAAACTAAACTGTTAAGAACGATACCAGAAACCAAACGCATATTTAGAGTATATAAATTACAAGGGTTTCCTATGGATTGAAGGGCGTTTCAAGACCTTCATGGCTTCTCTTCTCTTCTAAAATTCGAACCTGGTGGTTAATGCCTTCTTCTCAGTCCTTGATATATTTTTTGCACACCTAAATTCCTCATTAGGGTTCGGTACTTACAGTGTCTGAAATTAAGTCGATACGTCGTATTAAAGGAGTTTAATATGGCGTATTGAGGTTTCTTGGAGTGGGGACCATAATTATAATATTCCAGAATATTCCAATACTTGATCTTTGATACATCGTATAGGGTCTTCTAGATACGACGTATTGGTCTTCAAATCTTCGTGGTTGCTTGTGAAGTCAAGGCACATATACGCCATATCTTCCTTGATGGATACGGCGTATAGATAGTCAGCACAGTAGTCTTCATGATTTCTTTGTTTAAGCTCCAAAATGCGTGCCTTTCAGTTAAACTTTACAAATTGCTCCATATTTACTACAAATAACAAATGTAAACGATTAAGTACCAATTCATGCATAAATAATGTAAAATGAGCAATGTAGATGGGATAAATGATTCTATAAAAGTGACGTTATTTGATGTCATCACTAATGAATTAATGACTATGTAGATTTACTAAACGATCAAAAGGGATTTAGTTAGAATAAGTTAAATAAAAATCATTCATTAATCAAGTTTATCTTACTAAAATTGGAAATTATTTGTATTCTTTGCTAGCTTTTAACCTCGTGTAAGTAGCATGAAAAAGCTGGATTGATAACACAAAAAACTAAATTGATAACCCCGTGCTAATTTTTCCATCATATTAAAAAGTAGCGGGAAAAAGATGAATTGATAACACAAAAAATATTCAAGAGTGAGAGTCTTCTATAAACAAAGGTATTCATATACCTTCAGGTTGATCTCGTTTTATGTTTGCGTCTTTTGCGTGTATGTTTTATCGGGTCATTTTCAATCTGCGACTACAAAATTACTATATTGTAAAACATATAATAAAATCTTTATCACAAACAAAGTAAATTTTTTAGCTTCAACTTCTTGCTACTTTTATTATACATACCTCAATATAGGATGTGTAACGCCCGTGGTTTTAATTGTTTATATGCTTATTTTATCTTTCGCTAACTATGTGACGTTTTAATGATGTTTAGGATATGTTTGGATTTTACAAATATTGTGACAAAAAATGAAGTTGTTGTTAATATCCAAAGGATTCTTTTATTTTTTATGCGACAAAATATCTGCTTATACCATTTAAAGCATCAAATGAAATACGTCTTAAAACTTGGTGACTCATACATCAAAATACGTGGATGTATCTTACGTAAAAAACCTTGTTGTTTTCTCCTTGTCGTTATTTGCATCATCAACTTGTTTTAATGTTATCAGTAGGCTTATCAACGTTGCCACAACATAGCCTAGCAAACCATAGTGATCATAAACATTAATATGTTATCCGTTGGTGTAACTTTATTGGTGGTTGACCCACAACCAAAACTGATATTTGAGAACCTCAGGTTGCGTGTCTCTTCTTTTTACCATTATTCTAGCATGTAAGAGATAAAGTAAAATGAGTTAATAGTACATTACAACAAAGATGACAATATAGGTGTAAAAATTTATAAAATCAACCACAAAGACACTAGAAATCAATCAACCAACCATCCTTTATTATTATTGATAAAAATTGACAAATGATTACCCCCAAACGGGTTCAACAAACATACAAAAGAAAAGACAGTCCCCATATTCCTATATCAAATAATGTGATTGATCAAAGTGATGATTGCAAGGCGAATACACAAGGAGCTGATTAAATGAAAAGATTGATCTAATTGCTAAATCATAAGACTAACAAGAGAGTATTTGAGAGAGAATAATAAAAGAGAGGTTGAAAACTATATGAAACCCTAGCTCGGGTTATGAGCTAATATAGTTCATATTTGTACACAATCCCTTAAACTCTTTTTCTTCACAAAAAAACTAGAACAAACTTCAAACTAACTTCATTCTTTAGATCTTCACTCCATGCACTTATAAAACCATAAAAGTCAAAGACTAAAAGTTGAAAATTAATCAGTTTAACCAACTCTCAAACTAAAAATGGAGAGGAATGAGAATCATTTTGAAAACATATTCAACAGATTCAACATTATGCACAACTTAGAATGCAAAATTAATCCAAGAGCTCCAGTAAACACATCTGTAATTTGTTTAGAAGTGTGAACCTTCTCAGTTTTTAAAACACCATTTGTCACTTTATGTTTAACAATGTGAACATCAATTTTAAAATATTTTGTTTTCTTATGATAAACAAGAGAAAAATGATGTATCTTCCTATTTGATATGCCTACATATCCTTCTACTTATATGA
This sequence comes from Tanacetum coccineum, assembly GCA_026074375.1. Taxonomy (NCBI): domain Eukaryota; kingdom Viridiplantae; phylum Streptophyta; class Magnoliopsida; order Asterales; family Asteraceae; genus Tanacetum; species Tanacetum coccineum. The sequence continues at coordinate 10,640 of BQNB010116640.1, forward strand.
TCATGACAAGTGGATTAATCAATAAGTGAAATTAAGGAAGAGAATTAGTGCATTAATGTTATAATTTGGTATGAGTAGAAGGATAAGTAGGAAGATATTGTAGGAGGATACAACATTTCTCAAAACAAGATTGATAGCAAGTTAGATTACTGAACTGCTATCACCACCTTGCATAATATTTTTTTACTTTTAAACTTTGTAATAAAATTGCAATCCATATAATCTCATGCATATGACATACATATGTATTCTGCCTTAGCAGAAGATCTAGAAATAATTGCTTGCTTTTTACTCTTCCATGTAACAAGAGAGTTTCTAAAAAACATACAAAAACAAGATGCATATTTCCTAGTTTTGGGGCACTTTGCCCAATATGAATCTCTAAACACTTTAAGTTTTAAATCACTATTTTTGAAAAATTAAATACATGTACCGAAAGCATTTTTCAAATACTTAAAACTCTTAGTGCAATTTTCAAAATAAGACTACAGAGGTTAATGCATATGTTGACTAAGGCATTGCACAAAATATGATATATCAAGTCTAGCGTGGGTTAAAGATATGAGTTTACCCACTAATTTATGATATTTAGTTACATTCTTTAGAAACTCATCTCTTTTAGTTTCTGTATAACTCAAAACATAATTTCCTAGTAAAGGAGTAGTAATAGGTTGAGCTACAAGCAAACCAAACTCATGTAACAACTTCCAACAATATTTTTATTTGGGTCATACAAATTCCTTTTTTTTAAAGTTTCAATTCTAAGAAAATATTTTCATAGCCCCAACTCTTTTTTCATAAACTTGCTGCTTGAAAAAGTTTTGAAATCATTAGTCTTTTTTTTATTATTTCTAGTAATCACAATATCATTAACATATACTAGCAAAGCAATGAAAACCTCATCAGTTTGCTTAATGTTTAAATAATAGTCATGTTTGCTTTGTTCATAACCATGTTCAACCAAGGTAGTGGTTAGCTTTGCACTCTACTATCTTAGGGCTTGTTTTAAGCCATGCAATGACTTATGCAACTTACAAACTTGATTCTTGTTACTATTCCTAAAACTAAGAGGCGTAGACATATACACATCTTCATGCAAATCACCATACAAGAAATCATTATATACATAGAGTTGATATAATGGCCAGTTATAACACGCAACAAGACTGATAAAAGTACTTACAGTAACCATTTTGTTGGTGCAATATTGACTAAGTCTCCTTTATGTTTTAACGATGACAAATAAACGTTCGAGACACATAAAATCATAAACAATAGCCAAAAACCAAGCTAAACCTAATCCGGTTATGATGCGTCAGTACGCCACTGACGTGCTAGGTACTGATCAAACTCTGCTCGATTTTTAAAAGTCAGCTTTCCTCTAACCAGAAAAATATGTATCTTTCATTACAGGTATGTATATGATAATTTCTATTATGTAATATTGCAACAAGGATTTGACTTAGAGAGCTGCCAAAAACAAACCCTCTTGTTTTTAAAAAAGCCAACTCAAAGTCTTTACTTAATGCCTCTAGCCAAGGCCAAAACACTTTTCTCAAACCTAGGATATTCATACATTCAATATACCATCAACCGAAAGCATTCATATGACCATAATTTGTGTCTACGACTTCTCTAATCCTTACTAGACAAACTAATTCATTGTCACTTTGCGTAAAGGCATCCTTTCCCTTTATGAGAAGTGCTTTTACTTGAGATGCAATGCGGTTATCTTATTTTCATCAAGGTGATTAGTGATTATGCTAATTGTTGCTTAATCATAGATTGTGGTATTTGATTATTTTAGTTGGGGATATTTGGAAGTTGAATTAAACATTTGTATATTTTCACTTGCCAACAAACAAAAAGTTTCACACACTTTCACATAAACATTCTTGTTCCCTGCATTCTTTACACTATCTCATTTATTCCACATTCCACTAAACATTCCCTCGCACATTCCATAAACATTCTCCAAATCATTTTAATGTCTCCAACATTCTATACATTATATCACTTACACTTTTCAACACATTAAATCATCTTCTTCTTCCTCACAAGAACAATAAACGTTTCTCATCATTCTTTCACAACACACTTCATCTTGAAGTTTGAATTTGAATATGCCAACTCACACCTCTTACACACTTGCTTATCCTACACCCAACCCTCTCACAACCCTCAATAATAACATTCAAACAATCATTGTTTAATCAGACTTGTCCCCTTCTTACCAAAATGGGCTCCTGTATGTCACATCCCAACTCACTTTATAGCTTACCAACAACTCACTTACTCACTCACCTTGCCAACTCACACCCAACTCATTTGAAATTTAAATTTTAAATTTTCTCTTTTACAACATCAACCTTTTATGTCCAAGTTTAATTAAGCTAACTCATGAATACTCACACCTCTTTCACAAATCTTAACACAACCATGGTTTGTGTCATAAAATTGCTTATGACATACTCAACCCTCTCACACAACATTTGAATTTGAATTTCAAATGTTCCCCTCTCATGCTTTTACAACTCACAACATGACTTCTACACTTAAAATTCTTGCAACTTTAATTTCAATTCCAAATTTAGGAGGGATTCTATTATCCAACCTTTGGGGAATACTTAAGGATAATTACTTTGTCTATTGGTTCTTCTCTTTCTCTTTGAAAAATTATCAAACACCCCAAAACTATCTTTTATACACTTTACAAAATCTTTTCAACAAATGGCTATTTGCATTGGTTGACCTTATAACACTTTGAGTGTTAGAATGAACTTGAAAACTTCAAAGTGTAAAGTACACGCGAGGGTTTAGCAAGACGGGTAGTTATAAACCTAAACATGGAACAAGTTGTTCCTAGTGCATTACAAGCCAACCACAACTCAAATATTGATCCGTGGTTCTGGCTTATAAATACTCCCTCTTGGCTAATATATTCCTCACCTCTTGCCATTCATTAATTTTCTCTTATTTATTCTCTCTATCCCTCTAAGTCCAATATCTTATTGTATTCTAATCTTTTCTCTTATCATCTTCTTGAAAGAGCACATCTTCGTAAGAGAGCCACACAAGTACTTAACCCACACTTTTATGTTGTGTTGAGGATCTTCTTCTCTATACCCTTTTTTTTAGAATCGAGTCACTAGGTTAGGTTCGGGCTTGATTGAAAATATCACTATCATTCTTTTGTATTGGTTGTAATAAGTCTTGTACCTTTGTGGTCAAGCCTAGATCGTGTGTTGATCTAGTGGGTTTTGATACTTCCAAGGGAATTTCTTAGTGGTCTTAATGGGTAAGTAGGATCACGAGTTCTTGTGAGTGGTTTCCATGGGTGGAATACCATTGGGAGTGGCTCTTCTTAGTAAGCATCGATCTTTGTGCATATCAGTGAAGTAAAGTTGTAACAGTTTGTAACCTACCATAAGGATTATACTAGAGTAATAATATAGGTGTCATGGATTTGAAACTGGATGTATGGATGGTCTAAACCCCCTCATCCCGAACCAGTATATATCATGGTTTTTATCTCTCTCTCTCTCTCTCTCTCTCACTCTCTCTATCTCTCTCTATCTATCACTTGGTTTTTTGGTTTTTTAGATAGTTTACTACTCGGACTCTTTGAGACTTGAAGTTTTATAAACATCAGAAAAGTCAAAAAGACCGTATTAACCCCCTCTATGGTTCTATACATTTTAATAATTTGACTAAAATTTTCATCATAGTCAATGCCCTTTCTATGGATATAACCTTTGTAAACCAATCTTTCTTTATACCTATCTATCTCACCATTTGATTTATATTTTATATTATATATCTATTTGCACCCAATGAGGTTTCTACCAACTGGTAGATCAGTGAGAGTCCAAGTATTATTCCTATTTAAGGTCTTAACTTCATTAAAGATTGCTTCAACCCAGTTATTATATTTTACAACATCATTAAAACTATCTAGTTTAGCATACTTATTTAATGTAGTAAAAAGTAGTAATTCACAACACTAAGCTTAACATAATTGACATGTTTTTTAACCCATATATCACATTATTTTTAACCACATGGTCATTAAATTTAGCAGGTAACTTACCAGACATGCTAGACCTGCTAACACTAGGTTGCACATCATCTGTAATTTGGGTCCAAAACATTGCCCTCAAATAAGCATTGATCATTAACTTGGGTTGCGGAGTTCTCCCCAGAATATTGTAATTATAAAATATCTTTTCTAGGAGGAGAAGCTCTGCTATCCTCAACTAATGTTTCCCTCCCTTCATCATAGAGTCTTTAAGACCGTTAATTATCAAAAAGAGTTAAATAATTTATATCACTTTTGAAATCCACATCAACCCCATTATTCATAGTTTTGTTTTTCATTTTAAAAGGAAACAAAGTTTTATAAAATCTTGTATCTATAGAATATAAAAAATTTATTTTATCAAGACTAAAGAGTGTATAAGCCTTTTTGACAAAAGAATAACAAATCAAAAAACATTTTTCAGATCTAGATGTGAATTTATTATTATTATTATATAAGATAATGGAAAGACAAAGACATCCAAAACTTCTCAAGTGAGAGATATTTGGTTTTTTTATTTTGTACCATTTCATAAGGAGACTTATCATTTAAAACATATGAAGGTAGCCTATTAATAAGATAGACAACAATTAGCACATAATGAGACCAAAATCTCAATGGAATTCCCCCTAGAAACATAAGACTTCTTGCTACATTGAGCAAGTGTCTATGTTTTGTCTCAGCAATACCATTTTGTTGAGTTATATGTGTGCAAGAAGTTTGTTGAATGATTCCCAAATTAGAAAACAACTCATTCATTCTTTTGTTAACAAATTTACTTCCATTATCAGACCTGACAGTGTTAACTTTGATATCAAACTGATTACGAACATATAAATAAAACTAACAAAAACTCAAAGACTTCATCTTTGGTTTTAATTAAATAAACTTAAACAGCCTTAGGAAAACTATCAACAATAGTTAAGAAATACTTGAACCATTCTCTGCTTGTAACTCTATAAGCCCTCACAAGTGAAGGTGAAAAAGTTCACCAAGTTTCTCTGACTTGCGATCACTCAATGGGAATGGCTCCTTTGTCTGTTGATGCCAATTTAATAGATCTAGTTTTAAAATTATAAAGTACTCATCTACCTAAGATCTACATGTGCACTAACGGGTAGAGAACCTGATCATGTGTAGTGTAGGATTGGTAAACCCGAGGTCGTTCCCAAGAGCTAATGGGTGGTCTAAAATATAAGTTTTAATTGTCACATTTTAAAGTTGTTTGATTAACTAAAATGCAAGAAAATAAATAAAGGGAATTAAAAGCGAGGTTAACTTATCAAAAGAGAAAATGTGCTAGCCTAGTTATTTCTCTATTAGTACAATTATCCTATTTACTAGTGCAATTTCTAACTCTCGTTTTATATAATGGTTCTAATATCATTAGGTCCAATTTGTAGTTATAACCTAACCTATGATTCCTATAATCTCAACCTCGTTGTTCATGGTAAGTTGGGTATCTAGTTCATAGTCATTATGCCCTCAACTATCTTAAAGACTTATCTAATGTCGACAATCCTAATTTTTGGCATTTTAACCCCCATTAGGTGCCAACTAACTAAAGGTTTACTCACGCTTTTTAAGTACCTAATCTAATGCAGGTAGTGATATGGACAACCCCTATAAAAAAAATGGATGTCATCCCATTTCGAGTAACCTACTAGTCTATCTTTCAATTATTCATACAAGTACTATGAAAATGCGAGGATCAATCAATAAGAAAGTAATATTTCCATATAAAATGATAATTAAATAAAGAAATAAGGATCAATGCATTAATAAATACATAACTAGGCTAACACTTAACTTGTTTAGCTACTCATGTTGTAAAGTACATAAAACATAATGTAAGAAATCATGGATGGATTAAACATTAAATTCAATACAATTTACTTGATGAATAGGTAATAACAATGATGAATTAAAGTGAATTCTCCCTTGGAAATTGATTGAGAACAGCTAGAAATCACCTAGGATGGAACCCTACTCGTCCTCTCAGAGTTGTGTGGAATGGAATGATGAAATCACATGAATTAGGGCTTGTATATATAGGATTGACTTAGTTACAGCATAACTGTAAGTGATGAGTTACACCGTAACCTCCTTAATGTTTGAATAATTCACCAGATGTAGCATAGTTATGGCGTAACCAAAGGTATAAGCTACACCGTAATCTTCTTTTGAACTCATGGATTTTATTTCTTCCATAGTCACGGCGTAACCATAACGGTCTAGTTATGCCGTACTTGTGACATTAGCAAGATCTTCCCGTATCTCAATGCGAGTTACAGCGTAACCCTTACGAGGTTGTTACACCGTCATATCCGATGACTAGACTTAGTCGCTTTAAGCAGCAACAAGGGTTACGTCGTAGTCTATACGGGTCAACTGCATCATAACTTAGGTCTAGTCCAACAAGTTTTGCATTTTTCTTTAAAGTCACATTTCCATTTACATGTTTTTACGTTCTAATGTTCAAATCTTACCTAATACGAAATATGAAACATTTAAGTACATATTTATATAGAAACATAAAAATATGAGCATTTATCAAGGGAAATTGATACTATAATATATAGATTATTCGATGTTATCATATGTTTAGCCCTATGACGGACCTCACAAGCAGGCACATCAGTGGCCTTAGATAACTTCAAATCATTGTTTAGAACAGATAAAACTTGGTCAGCAGGAGACCAAGTCTATCGCGCCATAAATTTTTTGAAACATCGTAAGACATAACCATATTAACCTTACCTAAGGACCTATAAGTTTCCATATCAAACAAGTATCGACCACCAGATTCACTACCAGTCGCCAAGGTTATCTTATTTTCTAAGTCTTGAATATACACTTATCTTTATCAAATCAAACAAACAATTTACTAATTTTCATTAATTTATTAACAAACAGCAGACTAACACAATAACCAAGCATAACAAGAACATCATATAAAATCACAGTATTAGTCAATTTCAGATTTCCAATATGACTTATAGTAGCAAGAGTACCATTTAGGTGTCTAGTTGTAATTTGTAAATTTGCAATATCCACAAATTAAAGTGTGGAAACTGAAAGGGGGGGGGGGGGTTGAATAGTTTACCGATTAATTGGTGTTTTAAAAACTTTGCTTATAAAAATACTAGATTCGAATATATGCAAGATCAAGTCACAATATGAACAACCAATGTATCTAGCGGCTTGCAACACAAGCACAAACAATATATATAAGGAATAAGTAAAAGATAAAAAGTAAGAGATAAAACAATCAAACCACCGAGATTTATAGTGGTTCAGCTATGAAGTTCTTCTTTGCCCTAATCCACTCCTCGAGTATCTGACTCAAGATTTTACTATGTCAACAAGCTCCCTTTAGGAGGAGAAAACTATTTACACATCGCTTACGTTATTTTTTGACACTAAGCTAAATGTCGAGTCCTAATCTTAGCTAGAACCAATCTACCACTTCACCAATGTATTTTAAGGACTAAAATACTAACGGACACACAATCAACACAATTGGATTTATACATTATCTGATTTTACACACAAACACAAGATCAAGAAAATAGAGTTTAAGATCTTAGAAGAAGGGAAGAGAAATCACTAATCTACAACATTTTGTTTCTAGAGGAATACGAGTGTTCTTCTCTTGCACTTGATAGAAGAAGGAAGAAGGTAGAAGATGAGATTGGATCACTTGAAACAAGATTAAACTATGTTAGTGATCAAGAGATTTAGAAAGAGAAAGAAGGTTTTAATGAGAGAAAGTTATCTGAAAAATTCATGCTAAAAGGTGTGTTTTTCTGTTGAGAATAGTTCATTATTTATAGCTAGGAAAACCAATATAGTGGCGATATCTACCACTTGATACATGAAAATACATAGTTGGTTTATATTGAGACCAACTAAAATGATATACAACAAAACTTTACATTGTTGGTTTATAACACGTACCAACGAATAATCAATCATCATAAATAAAAGAATCGCTTAAGCTTTGACGAACCAATTATCTCACAAACCTCACCTTTTTTTCTCTCTTTTTTTTCATTTTTTTGTTTTTTTGATTTTTTTTCGAATCATAAACTAACAAGCTGAATAAAGGCGTATTTTTCACCACTTCACGAACATGATAATTTTGAATAATTAATATCCGACCATACTAGTGAAAGTAGTAACTACACGAGCACTAAGATAAACTAATTTCAAATTCTCAATTGCATTGTGTAATTTCTTGACCTAACCATAGATAGAAAATATGCATTGTGATAGAAAATACAATACTTTGCACAAAAGCAACTAGAAACTAATTAAGAACTTAATCTAATAGGGTAGGCTAAGGTGTAAGGGTGTAATGAAATAGATATTTGGTGTAAGAAAGAATGGAATGGTTCAGCAGGTTTTTTTAGGGGTATCTTACTTTAAAAATAAGAGTAAACAAAGGGTTTATACGGGGGTTAACAAACCAGTGTAGTTAGTATCATAATATGTATAGGCTTTTTGTGTAATCCTAGAAATTTACCAGTTTAGAAAGGTCACTCCGTCTATTAAAATAATGCTTATTATTGTAGTCTCAAGTAGATATACCTAGCCAAGTTCTAAAGTTTACTACAGTCACCAACACACTCATATTTTTGTGGAATTTGGGGTAAAAATTTAGGAAACAGATAAGGCTAAATCTTCACAATTAGAAATTAGGGTTATGTGTGCGGGTCATATAACTAATAATTTCACAAAAAATATGCTCTTTTTTTAATTTTACATAAATTAGGCATATTAATTATAAAATAAGGACAAGTAAGTGTTCTAATTCTCATCCCCTCTTTTTAAAGTATTTAACAACCTTGTTGTATAAATATAACTTAAAAAATAGGAAATTAAAGAATTTGAACATAAAACTCCCCTGAGATTTGCTCGGTATGATCCTTCACGTTGCGTATATAAGCAAGGAGGTGTGTTGTAAATGCGTCTGAATACCAGCATGACTACAACACACATAAATTCTAGAAAATAAACATTCCAAATTCATTCAATGTTCCAGAAGGTTCCTGTATAAATATAAGAAAACAAATGTAATTCTATCTCCAGATAATCATTGGTTAGAAAACAAAACTTAAAAATTTAAAATTGTACAAGAAGTTGATACGCCGTATCCATGTTTTAGGATACGCCATATTGAGACATGTATTCAAAATCCTAAGTACTGGTCAGAGGTCAAATACGCTGTATTTGTTGATCCCAATAGAATAGATCTTGCTTAGCTTGTATAAGGCTAAGTTGTATTGAATAAATCTAAAAAAACTATGATAGAAACTTTGTTTGTGAATATCAAAGACTATGTGGAATCTAGTCAATGATACTAAGAAGAATTTCAATGAAACAGTAATGAATAAAATCAATAACAAACAATTTACCAAACTTTCAGCCTCAATATAATACAAACACTCTTAATAGTGTTAGGGTTACAAAACCTTGAAGTTAATCGACTTAGGTTAAACTATGATAAGAGATGTATGAGAGATATGAGATATGAGATATATCTAACCTAATACCCTAGGACCTCCTTTTATACACCAAGGAGTCCTACTGGGCTTAAAATATATTCCCGAGTTATCACGATCTTCTAATCAAATAACTTATACGTATCTATTACAAAAATATCTCATCCATATCACATAAGCAGTACTAACTTGATCTAACAGTACTAACTTATAACCAGCAACAGTAACTTCAACAACACTAAGAAGTCTTTTAATCCTAACAACCTTCCCTTAAACTTGATGTTCATCTTTTGAATCTTTAAGTTTCTTGATTAAAAGCTTTATCTTTACCAGGAGGATGCTTCCAAACACTTCATTCAGGTACATATCCTTCCTTAAGCTGTTTCTTGATCAATCTAAGAAGCTCATATGCTATTTCACTCTCATAATCAACTTGAAGCTTCACATTATTAAACATCTGATGTAGTGTATGCTTTGTAAGTGGATACATCTTCTTGACTAATAGATAATATGGTATGGTCTGCACTATTACACAATGAACTCCACAAGAATCAAAAAGCTTCCAATTCAACACTTTAACTAATCCTTGTTGATTCTTCCATATACTATCTTTAACATGATGTTCAAACATGGTCTTCAAATTAAGATGTAAAAAAGTATCCATGTAATTCACTGGCTCTGATAATTTGAGTCTTACCATCCGCACTGATAATTTAAAAGAAACTTTTCTTCCCTTCTTGATAGATCTTGTAGTCAACAATTGGAATTTTGACAGACAAGGGTGTAGCATCAATAGTTACATCATCTCTATCATCTGGAACAATCTCAAAGCATTGTTTAAATTCTTCTTTCTCTTTATCATCATCCATATTTTGCTTCTTGGTAGACTCTTATTGAAGATCTTCTCCTGCTCTCTGAGAACTTCCTTCTGCTCTTGTCTCATTGCCTTCTACTCTATCTTTACTTCTTTTTACCACTTCAGAATCCATAGGTACAAATGACTCTATCAAACTCATGGTCTTGTCAAAAGCCTTCTAAACTTCATCAAAGCTTTTGCTCTTCAACTGATTATGAGTGAATCCAGCCATGTTTTTCAGAT
>BQNB010116641.1:4197-21323 GCA_026074375.1 Tanacetum coccineum
TAATTTTCAGCTAATTTTTCTTCATTATTGTGTTAGTTAGTTAGTAATTATATTGTCTTGTGATGTTCATTCAATGAACGTTTTATTTATTGATTTATTATTAGGTGCGTTGCAATTTGATCGTGGTTTAATGGAACATGTCACTGGTACACGTTTCGTTGCGAATGGTACAAGTTACACAAGTGTGGTAAATAATGGTCTGCATCGCAAGCTTTGTTTCTTTGTTTCACCACCTAAATTTTTGTTTTGTTCATTGTGAATTTGTTACAATGCAAATAGGATTCGATAAGTGAGGATTGTTTCATCTAAAAAATTATGGCCCACGTTGGCAGCATTATGAAAAAAAACTTCAATATTCGCGGATGTGGCACTGACCGTATCAGCCGTAGTTTAGAATGATGTAACACAACAGCTAGAGGAATTAAAACAACAGGCTGAGGAACTGGGACATTGAGTTAAATAATTGTGACAGCGTGATGAATTGCAACAGCAGACTGATGCTTTAAAACAGAAGGATGATGAATTGGAATAAGGTGGTGATGCATTGGAAGAACGCTTTCTTGCTTTGAAATGACGGTTTAATGCATTGGAGATATTGTTTGTTATTTTTTAAATTTTGTTGATGTTATCTGATTATGTTGTTATTATCTAAAAGTTTTTAAAAAAACAATCACGTTGTCTTAAAAATCCAACAGTTACACACTTAACCTAAAAAAACCAGAAACAAACCCGCCCGTCGGGCGGGTTATGTAACTAGTATATATATATAAGTATATATACATATATTAATTTATATATTAAGCTACACAAAACTTGTGTTGCAATTTTCATAATCTCAACATAATTTTAGCTTATCATATTAACTTGATATTAATAATTATCATATATCGGATTAAATTCCGTACATCAAATGTAATCCATTATAAATTTATACAAATGATTTTATTCTTAGAACATAATATAAAAAAACGGGAGTATATAGTTACTCCTTTATTCCAACTTGTTTCACTTCTTCATTCCCTAAACCAGTTGGGTGACATGATGTCACTCAACTTTTGGTACTTTGATAATTTCTTGTCCGTTTTCTTTGTTGGGAATCCTTGTAAATAAATGTTCCCATATGGATCAGTCAATCTTATCTTGGTTTGCCATTGACCTGTTGCTTCTTCTTCTTTAGTATACGAGCCCTTATAATCAGGCTTCCAATTGACTTGCTTTAATGACACTAGTAATGAACCAAGGAAACTAATTGCCTTCTTCCAAACATTAATTTTTTGGAAAGGGTTAGCCAATGATCACTCATCTGGATCATTACAGTTCAAGTATGGTGCAGGCTTTGGTCCATATATTGGTGCTCAAAACTTGTTTCTCTTTTTCTGGTATTCTTCCTCGTCATCACTATCACTTTCTGCGTTTCTCATAAAATCTGATCTTGCAGCACGGAAGGTTTGGTGACAAAACCCATCAAAGGTTGAGAAAAGTCTCTCAGGAGTGTTGACTATGGCTCTAATTGTACGAAAGAATCCACGACCAACAACTATTAGTGAATCACGGTCGATTGGAATATCTAAGATTAGAAACTTGGCAACCAAGGTAGTCACTCCTACCTGACAGAGAACGTTTGGGAGTATACCCATAGCTTCTGCCTGAGTGTGATTTATCATCGTGATTCGTCTATCAACCTTTTTCATATCATCTCTCCCTAATTGCACATATAATTGGAAAGGCATAGTATTTATATCTGACCCAGTATCTGCTAACGCATTTTCGTTAACTTGTCCCTCCAGTCTTATGGGAAATATGAAAGATCTAGGATCTTCCTTTTCTTTTAATGCCTCTCCCTTAATTCTTTTTACTGCTTCCTCTTCTTCTTTTACAATCTTTCCATATAATTCCACCTTGTCTTTCCAAACTTCATCGAGAATTTTCTTATATTTGTCATTATAGGCCATAGTCTCGATTATTGGCCTTTCTTCCTCTAATAAAGCAAACTTTTGACTCATTCTAATTGCTATTGCTTCTTTAGCTTCTTTTTCTTGGGTTAAATGACCACCAGCTGATGAAGATGTTCCTATATCTTGATAGAAAAAGTTAAGGTTTTCTATTGCCCGCTTCTTATTACGGCTACTCTTCCCCATTTTGCATACGAATGGCGAAAGTCCTTCTTCACCCAACAGTGGTATATCATCTATTTTGAAATCAAGCAAATGGTCCCAATCATCATTGCTCTTTCCTTCTTCTTTTGTTTCTTCTAAGAATAGATCAACATCAAGGTATATAGTGACGGTTCTAGCCTCAAAATTTGTAATTGCCTTGGTCATGCGTAAGAATGATCTACCGAAAATCACCTTAGGTTCAACATTATCTTTTCTGGGTTGATAATGAATTTTACAAAGTAGATCTCACCTCTGAGTGCAACAATTAGTTCCTTCTTGACCACTTTATTTCCTCTTTTGACTTCATGCTCCAAGCATAGATTTAATGCATACTCATTTGAGATCATATTCTCCTCTACTCCGATATTAATCTCACCATCATAAGCTTCTAGCCTATTGACAAAACAAGGAGCCATGAATCTATCTCTAATTTCTTCGGTATCCATTTGATAGAAAACCATAGCTTTATTTTACCCATTGTTAGCAGTGTCTTGAAATTCCGAAGAGTTCCAGTCTCCGAATCCTTCAACTTTATCACTCGAAATTACAACGACGTCCTCTCCTAAGCAATTTTTTCCAAGACTTGAATTTGGATCCATAACTCTTATAGAATAAGACAACATTAAAACAAACATTAGTGGGTTAGTTAAAACAGATATCAATACCTTTTTACATTTACATATTATCAATAAAAAGATAGCATTTTTAAGTTTAAGCAATTTTCGTTCAAAAATGAATAAACAAGCATTTTGTTTAGTTTCAACTCATAAAGTACGCCGCACTTTGCCAAAAACTTTGATGTGTTGTTAAAGCTTTAAATTTAACACACGGGTAAAGTATAAACCCCCGTTTATAGTATAGGTTTAGGGTAAGACCAGGTCGTTCCACGGGATTGGTAATTCTTAGAAAGGGTCAATTATATTACAAAAGGGTAAATCTTATAGACTGTCACTATCTAAAGATTTCAAGGTACTTCAAGATATAAGATGATGTTGTTTGAGAGAACGAGAACAAAAATAGATAAACTTGGATAGATAATGGGTTCAAGAATGAAGGTATAATCGTTTAAAGAAACGGGTAGTTTGCTAAAATGATTTTCTATTTAATATAATCAAAAATCCTTTCAGCCTTTACTTTTGATTACAAAAATGCTTTAAGTTCAATTCAAGCTTGGGAATAATAAATATAATCTTTCTTAACCAAGTTCATTAGACATATGGTTAAGCCTTAAACCTTCTTATACTCGGGTTAATAATCATTTTGTTAGTCAACCCTCACAAGGCCAAGATCTAGTTGTTATAGACAAACAACTTAAAAATCAAGCATATAGCCGGAGTCTTTCGACCAATATCCGAGCTAAAATGATGATCAAATGATTATTAAAGAATCTGGGTATAAAAACATCAAGTTTATATTAACAATTTCCAAAATTCATTAGTTAATCCAAGTTTAATCCATAATTCCCTCATGATTCCCAAACAAACATGTTAAACTACTCCATATTCATAAATTCAAAACACATAACAAGCATGATCAATTCAGAATTCATAATAACAAAGTAGGGAAACGTGTTTATACCAAACTTGATAGCAAAATATATTGATTCTTCAAGAGTTTCCTTCAAACAATAATTCCAACAACCCGAAAATTCAACTACAAACACTATAACTTCTTCTCAACACAACCTTATAAGATCAAATGGTACTTTCCTCTACTAAAACCTGGAATATGATGAAGAACAAGGTTTATTCTTTAACAATTCCCGAGAACAACTCACTAACTAATAAGAAATTATTATAGATGATTGGAGTGAAGAATGGGATGCCTCTAACCCTGAATTTCGTGCTCTATTTATACTTGAAGATGGTGCATCAGTTGCTATAATTTTGGGAGTGAAAGGTTGCACAATCATTGCAATCATTTATGGCTTGGGAGTAACTGAAGGAGAAGTGCGCCGCACAAGGAAAATTGTGCACCGCACTTGGTGTGTAATTAAATAGCATTTACTTCGTCTTGAAGTACGCCGCACAAAGATACTTGTGCGCCGCACTTTGACTTTAATCATTAACTCCTCTTTAATTTCTCTTCTATATTCTTCATATAACGACCGTTAGTGTATTTAACGAGATTCTTTTGCACGTTAAGTCCTTTTCTTCATTTTTGGTCCTGATATGAATATTACACAACAAACAAGCAAAATTTGCAATATTTCATGCGTTAACATATATATTTAATGTATTTCCGAGGAATATTTTATGTATATTTGGAGCGTTATCAATATGATAATGATAATTTCCTTTAATCAAGTTCGTTAGACATATGATCAAGTGTAATATCTTTATTTCCGGGTTGATAAATATTTCACTAGTTAATTCTCACAAAACTAGTATCAAATTGCCGTAGATAAACAATGCGAAATATTGACATATTGATGGAATCTTTTGACCTATCTCCAACAAGTATGAATAATCAAACATCAACAAGTTACCATATATTTAAACATCGAATTCATTAACATCATATTCATAAGCCTTATATGAAAACTTGTTCATAACATTAATCATGATAGCCCAAATATATATATAAATTACTACTCCGTATTCATAGCAACAAAACACATAACAATTATCATAGATTCAGAAAACATGATAACCAAAAAGGAATAACGTGTTTATACGGATTCCAAAAATGGTACAGCTTATTACAAGAACTTCTTCGATCCAAACAGTAGTTAACCGGAATTTCTACTAGTAAAACTACTCCTCCACCACCTTTGGCCTAAATTCCGTACCTCTGGCGTGATTACAACCTAGAAACTATGAAGATTCAGAGAATACTTCAAGTTTCCCAAGAACAACTTCTAACTTACTAGAAAAACTTCCCTAAGAACTTCTAATGATTATTGAGAGATAATTGTAAGAAAATGCGATGGCTAAACACTGAATCTCATACCCTATTTATAGCAAAAGATTAGGGTCTCAGTTGGTGTTGAGGTAATTTGGAAGGTCTCCCATTAATATCAATCATAATAATTTCCTTGTAACTGCAGGAGAATGTGCGCACTTAGGCTAAGTGCGCTGCACTTTCCTTCTTCATTACATATCATTTATCCCGTCTTCAAGTACGCTGCACTTGGGCTAAGTGCGTTGTACTTAGGCTCTTTTCTTAATTTCTTCATTTATTTCCCTTCTAGATTCTTCCTTTAATGACCGTTAGTGCTTTTAACGGATTTCTTTGACACTTTTGGTCCTTCTCGTCATTCTAGGTCCTGAAACAATTATTGTATCAACAAACAACCAAACTTGCAATATTTTATGCGTTAACATATATATTTCACATATTTTCGAGGGATATTTTGTGTATATTTAAAGCGTTATCAGCAACCCAATATTTTATTTTCATGCATTTAGGAGTGTCTTGTGTGTTTTATTTTTAATAATTTGTTTTTATATGTTTGAATCTATTCTTGATCATGCTTTGTTTTGTCTTTAACCTCATCTTAATTGCAATCAAAGTTATTTCATTAAAATTGTTAAAAGAAAAATATCTGGTTTATAAAAACCATTTCTAACATATTAAATAAATTGTTAGATTAATTCGCGTCTTGTGTTAGTTTTGAGTCATATAATCGTGATGATTAATCTCATGTTTTATGCAGTATTTTCTACAAGAAATAACTAATAGAATTGCGTGCAGAAATTTATTCCAAGAAAACGAATGTGAAATTTTCACAGTGCCTGGAGACGGCGTCAGGATTTTTTCTGACGGCGTCGCGCCTCGAGTCCTGTGAAAATTTGAATTTTTTATTATTTTGAAAAATTAATTTTATACAATTTCCAAAATTTGTAATTTTCTTAAAAACCTACAGAAACCTTGATTACATTAACACATTCATCCTATCTTTACTGATTTCATAGAGTCAACCCTAAAAGTTTCGTTGTATATATCATTATCCCGTCGATTTTACGCCAGCTGTAGTTGTCTTTGTCTTTGATTTACATGTTATATTTGATAAGGAGAAACCCGAAAGTTATTAGGAGTTTCAGGAGGACGACTCTTGGATGTCGATTTAGCCAGTTATCATATGTTTCTTCTCCACTATTGAGCAAACCAGGAGAGTACTAGTTTCTCTTGTTTTTTTTTCTTTACCCTTTATTCGTTTTTATGAGTACTTTTAAGAACATTAGGGACAATGTTCATCTTAAGTGTAGGGGGAATAAGCATTAGAAACTAGTCCTTCAATTGCCATTTGCTTGTTCCTTAAAATGATGAGTAATATATCGAAACATAACATAGACGGTAATTTTAACCAAAATTTAAAAATTTTCTATGATACATACCGACGAAAACCGATATAAATCGTGTCTCAATGGATAGGAATTTGTAGGACTAGCACAAAAAACCTCAAATTCCACCCCAAAAATGTGAGGTTCGCCTTTAGATCTTTAGGAATTCATGTATCCATTTTTGATATCTAATTTTACCTTTAGCTTTCTCGAGTTAAGGATCAAGCAATCATATGTATCTATACTATTATTATGGATGTGTATATGTGCTTTTATCACCTTTTTTAGAGAATTGGTATCGGTTTAAAATTATATGAGTGTACCGGTAGTGTATTAAATTCTAGAACTTATTTATGTGATGCATCCTAAGACCGCATAGTGAGAATTAGGATTTGCTAAATGATAAGAGGTACTAGAATTAAACCATGTTCTAAACTTGTATTTATTATTATGGTCACCTCGATCATATAACTATACCACACCTTTGCCATGCACTCATCTTTAGTGCAGGATACCCCTAGTACACATCTTCGAGCCTATCCTTTTCACGGTTCTCGTAAATTTCTGGTGGACTCCAAATTTTTAATGAAGAGCATTGTTAAACCCTTAACCAACTGTTACACCCAAATCGCCTTAGCCTACATTATGTGTACTCGCTTTTAGTACGTTATTGTAAACCCAGTTAATTATTGCAGGAGTACATAGTTGCTAAGTCGAGTCATTTATCCTTGTAAATACAGTTTTGGGACGATTGGAAATCATGGTAGTTTTTATCCTATGAATAATTAGGGAAGAAGTCACCTATTACCCCCATTAGAGCTTAATAAGCTCCATGTTTGTTGATCCTTTCAATTCAGGTCATTAGCTTAGTTAATTGTAATGAGTTAGCAAAAACTCAAATGTAAGGGTGTGTTATAAACCCCAAGTTATGTATTATGTTTAGTGAAAAAAAGAGAAAAACTGAAAAGAAAAAGAAAAAGATTGATGTAGAGTTTATATTTTAGTTCGTTATACATTCCGTAGATCAGTCGAGTCTTGGCTTAGCAACGCATCAGCATGTATTCTTGTAGTTAATTAATTTATCACCGCTCATGTGTATACCATCCGTTGATGCTACTGTTAAACCTACATCCTACACATCGCAACCCTTTAAAAGCCCTCTTTGATAGTAATTTCTAGTACTTGCGCCAAGCGGTGGAGGTTTGATCTTTTACCAACCCTATGGTAATTTGTATGCAACGACAGGTAATGAGTGTTATTTTCCTGTTTCCTACATTGTTATAATTCATTATACACCCGAGAGAAAGAGAAAATTCAAACACTTATGTCAGGTGCTAGTATATGAATTATGTGCTTTTAATTACGAGGTCTAGAAGGTTGTGTCATAAACTGCTTTTGAATAGTAGGTTAAATGCCCCTAATATCGCTATTGTCTAGGTAGAAAAGCTCATTTAATTAAGGATAAGCAAATTCCAAGTGTAGAGGTATTTGATGAGGTGTCTTTTTATACGCTTTTTAGGGGTCATTTAACCTCCTAAATCATGCTATTATTCCCAATTAATGTACTTAAATATTTTTTCTGTGTTTTTAGCATTTGGAAGGCTTTTGGAGGAAATACACATAACTTGGGCTCAATTGGAGAAGAAACGGACAAGGCTACGACTCTACACCAACTCTTTTGAAGAATCTGCGTACAGTGTCTGGAGATGGCATCGCCATCCTTTGCGACGGCGTTAGAACATACAAGAGACGGCATCAGAGAAACTCTAGACGGCGTTAGGTCATAACTGCCTCAAAAGAAACCCTACAAGATTCGGCGAAGCAACGACGTCAAAATCGTGCAACGCCGTCGCGGACTATTTTCCTATATATACCAACTCGTTTTAGGGTTTTTAGTGTGTAATTTTTGGGAGATGAACCCGAACTTTAATAGTTCGAGTGTAGCAGCTTTTAGGCCGTTTTTAGGGCCTCAACACCCTATTGAATCAGCTTTCAATCCATGATTTAATCAAGTGAAGTTCATTTATCTTTAATCACTTAATATGTCTATATGTTTTGTGATTGATTATTATTCTTCTTCTTTATTTAACATGCTAGGCTAGATCCTTTAGTATTTACTTATGATTGAATGAAACTTAATATGTAGATCCTTATTATGTTGCTTCTTGTGATGGATGTGCGCCTTAGGCTTTAGAAAACAAGCCATAAGATATTAAGCTAGACGTCTAGTGAAAACACGAGTGTGTATAAAGGTACCCATCAGTAACAGTCTTCATACTACTTACCCCTAATATGGATTAATCCCTTTTTATTAAGTGTTTTAATTGGCAATGTAAGTCAACTCTAAGGTCCTTGTAATAGTTTTCATACTAACTTAAAAAACTGTGTGTTGCCTAAATGGAATTATACATTAGACGGCGGTTCGTGTAATTCGTTCAGAATGACTTAGGAAATACTTACCATATCATTGCAAAGTGACGAAGCACATAATTTAGGAGAAGGCCTAATAAGGAGTAATGCATAATTAAGTAAATAAATTCGTTTATCATATAATTATCACCGATAGTTTAGATTTAATTAGTTAAAAACCAACCAACCTCTCAAACCATGATATTTACTTACTTTTATAAAATATAAAAACAAAAAAAAGTATCTCCTCTCAACCCCTTACACCTTTGTTAGATTCTATTCGAGCCTTCCCAACCTATTACCCTAGAGAACGATAACAACCCCGAGTCTTTCCTATACTACACTGCAACGATTAGGTTACACGCCTAGGGGATAGTAAAACTTCATGTGAAGGTCCTTATAAACCCGCGACATCAGTAATCAGAGACATACAAGATTCGGCTAGATCACGGATTACACAGTGTCCAAGTAACCCGATTACAAAAACCAGACTATATAAACTCCTTTTATATTCTTTGTAATTATTACCCCGTTCTTCTTATGAAATACTTGGAATTTTGTGACTAAATGATATAAGATTGATTATTGATGATGTTATCAAACGACTGGGTAATGCCCTGTATTTAGGCTAACCAGGGGAGAAAGTGTGGCATACATTTTTATATGTGTGGCATTGATAACATCAAATAACGTCACTTTCATAGCATCATTTATTCCGTATGGATTACCCATTTTATATAATTATTGCAAGAATTGGTGCTTAATTGCTTAAAGTTGTTAATTGCAGTAATTATGGAGTACTTTGTGAAGAACAGCTAAAAGGCGCGCATTATGAAGCTTAAATGAAGATATTTGAAGACTATTGATTCTGACTAAATACGCCTTATCCAACAAAGAAGATACGGCGTATCCGCGCCTGCACTTCGCAAGAAACCATGTAAGATCAAGACCCAATACAGCGTATCCTGCTGATTACATACGTTGTATCCGCCTGGTCAACATTCAAAGATCCTGCAATAAATTCAATTAATGATGAACGTGGTCCTTACTCCAAGAAATCCCTAATACGCCGTATCCCACATCGCCCGATACGGCGTATCGATCAAATTCCAGACTCTATACATACAAGACCCTAAACTCAGTTTTAGGTATGCATGTGAAGCCCTAAACCACCAAGTCGACCAAGAGATAAATACAGGAGCATAGAAGGTCAGAAAAGAGCCTCAAGATCATAGGAAAACTCTTGTAATCTCCGCACAACCAAATACGTGTTCAGTTAAGGTTTCTTCATTTTAATCATTCCCTATATAAAGCCATGTGTATTTTTTCAATGACGATCGGCTGATACCTTTAGGTATCAGCCATGTTTATGAAAGTTTAATGTTTGGTTTGTTTATTCTTGATTGCATGCTTATTCGTTGGTTGTTGATTATGTTTATCAATTATACTTATTTACGTGCTTAAATATGTGACCTATTATTCAACTGGGTATCGTCCTACATAATTAATGCGCTGCAACTTCGGTGTTGTATGGGCGTAGGCTAAGAGTTCGAGATAGCTCTCCATATATGCAAGTGAGTTAGTAAAGTCTCCATGAGCTAGGGTTTGATAAGATAACTATTATTAATCTCTTAAGATAGATTATAATCGCTTAGTTGGACTAGCAGGTGACCCTAAGATCAACAAGTAAGTTCTCGTTCCATTGGTAAGGACTCGGACAGTGGACTACTAGTGTATAAAATGCCATTAAGCAGTAAATGGGTAAAGTCTCAATGTGCTAGGGTTTTGTAAGAGCACCATTACGAATCTCCTAAGATAGATTATAACTAACAAATGCTTTGATTATGGGATGCTCTAATTATGACAGAATAGCGTGTCTAGGTCTTAGGAAAAGTGCCTGCCTAAGTCTAGGAATGATATGCCCTTCGAGATAAGTCAATCATTGCACTATTAAACAAACCTGCGTTTTCTCGGATTATTCATGGTTGATATGTTTCCCTTACATTAGTTCTTGACTGCTTCTTTATTGTTTGTTATTCTTCTTGTGTGTGTTTATTGCTTTACTTGTCATCAAAGCCTTAGGTTAGATAACTAAACCTCGTGCCAGTCTCTCAGGCTGAAACCCGCTTTTTATCATTAACTTAGGTTTAACATAAATTAGATTAATTTAGTACTAACATAGATAACTAAAATACTGATAGAATTAAGAGTTAATGCTCTCGCTCTTAGTGATTGACACCCTACTTACCACAAAACTCCATCTGACCGGGTACATTGCCCGTTAGAGTGTTGTTTTTAGGTTAATTAGTTTATATATTGTAAGAAGAAGGTTAGAGTTTTAGGGTTTAAAGATAGAGTCGACATAAAATAAATAGAACAGACTGATACATAGAAATCCCTACCACAACACACACATCAAGTTTTTGGCGCCGTTGCCGGGGAGTTTGTGTGTTTAATTAATTTCTGCTTATTTAATTGTTTTCTGAGCACTATTCTTGCCGAAAATCAGATACGGCGTATCCACCAGTTGGATACGACATATTTGACCTTCTAAACAGATACAACGTATTACTTTTAATAGATTGATATGGCGTATTCGTCTTAATCGAATACAGTGTATTGGTGATCTGATATAGCAGCAATTTTAGTTAGTTTCCTGATTTAGTTTTACTTCGAATTATGTCTTTTTTTCAGGTACCATTTTCAGGTTGCCTCCTTACCCATTTAATTACCCTACAAGGAGATTAACTATGGAAGAAATGTTGGCTAAATTCATTGATGAAGTTAAACGTAAACATGAGGAGATTGAAATATTCATTAAAGAATTTAGAACCACCAACGATCTTTTGTTGAAAAAACGAAGCAACTTATTGAGTGAGCTAAAAATCGAGGTAAACGAATTGTCAAAGATTATGGGTAATGTTTTGATTCCAGAAAACAAAGTCAAATGAGTAACAACTAGGAGAGGAAAGATGACGTCTGAAGCCACCCCTAGTAAAGAAATTAATAAACTGGAACCAACAAGAACAAACCTCCTAAATCTGAACAGGATGTGTAGGAAAAGCCGCATGATGTTGGTGTGAAAAATAAATCTTCAAGTATTCCTGAAAGAACTACTCAACCATTGCCAAAATCCAAGTTTGATGATGATGAGTCATGGTATGCGGATTTCGTTAATTATATTGTTGGAAAGGTCGTTCCACCAAACTAGACCTTTGAAAAAAGAAAGAGGTTTTTTTCGCAAGTGATGACATCAAATAACGTTACATTTATACCATCATTTATCCCATGTTATTTACCCATTTTATATAATTATTGCAAAGAATTATTACTTAATTGCTTAAAGTTGATATTTGCAGTAATTAAGGAGTGTTTTGTGAAGACAAGCTAAAAGGCGCATATTTTGGAGCTAAAACAATGATATTTAAAGATTGCTTACTTCTGTTCAATACGCCGTATCCAGCAAAGAAGATACGGCGTATCAGCGCCTGGACTTCACAAGAAAACGCGTATGATCAATTCCCAATACGGCGTATCCTTCCTACTACATACGCCGTATCTAGCTGGATAAACATTCAAAGATCCGGTGATAAATATAAATTGGGAAGGATATAACTGATTTATTGAGAACGTAGCACGCACTCCAAGAAAATTACCCCTATACGCCGTTTTGACCTTACTCTATACAGCGTATCCATCAATTTTCAGAGACTATAAATAGAGGACTCAAAAAAACGACTTTTCATAGTGCAAATCATTATTCTCCTAAGACTCAATACACATAAAGGGACAAAATCTGAAGCGAAGAAAGCATCCAAAGGTCAATCATCGATCGATGATTCCATAGAAACAAAAAAAGCCTTATGTACTTCCTTTATCTTGTAATCATCTAATTATTGGTATCGTTTGGGTAAAGACGTTTAGTTTAAAACCTTGGTTAATTGAACACACTTGTATAATTACAATGGTTACTGGGCCTAATACCCTTTGGGGGTATTAGCCATCTTACGACGATTTAATGCTTGGTAGATTTTTAATCCGAATTGCTTAATTAATCGTTGAATGATAATTATGTTTATCACCTTAAACTTGTATATATGGATTGAATATTTCGACCTATCATTCAACTGGGTCTAGTGATACCTAACAAGTAATCTAGATACTAGGATAACTCTCCATATCGTGTTTTTTATATAACAGGACTAATAGGATCACAAATTATGTTCTATCTTTGCCTTTAAATTATGAGCATAGTTAGACCGACATGCAACCCGTATGTTTCAACAAGTATGTTCTTAATTAATTGGTAAAGACTTGAACAATGAACTACTAGTATATAAAATACCGTCAAGCAATAAGTGGGTAAAGTCCTGATAGGCTAGGGTTTAACAAGATCACCATTGCTTTAATCCCTAAGATAATTATAATTAAACTAAAAGGATGCTTTATGCAGATGCGTTAATTGTGACATGATTCAACGTGTCTAGGTCTTAGGATGATGTCCCGCCTAAGTCTTAAGAATGATATGCCGCATCGAGATAAGAATTCATTGCACTAAACAAACAAACCAGCATTTAATTAGATTTGATATGCCTAATACAGTTTTCTATCATTTGGCTTGTACCGCTCTTTTATCTTCATATTATTTTCTTGCATGTTTATTGTGTATTGAATTGATTGTTGTCACCACCAAACATGTGCTAGTCTCTCAGGCTAAAACCCCCCATTATTATTAGAACTAGGTTTAGCATAGGTTTAACAAGTAATTAGAACTAATTAGATTAATTAAAATACTGATAGAATATAAGGTTAACAACCTCGCTCTTAGTGTTCGACACCCTACTTACTATGAAACTCCATTCGATCAGGTACACTGCCCGTTAAGGTGTTGTTTTTGGTTAAGTCGGCTAAATATAAATTTAAAACTTGATATAATAAATAAACACCACTACAACAGCACATCAAGTTTTTGGTGCCGCTGCCAGGGAGTGAAAATTGTTTAATCTTTATTTTGTTAATATTTTAGTTTAGATTAATTTATATATTTGTGTGTTTGTTTTCTGCATTGTATATTTCACATATTGTGTGTTTGTGTGTTTTTCTGCATAATTACAGTTTACTGTAATCTGAGTCGAATACTAAATACGGCCTATTCATCTCTTTGGATACGGCATATAATTTTTTTCTAAAACCAATACAGCGTATTCGACTTTAACATCAATACGGCGTATTAGTCCATTTAACCTTTTTCTTCGTAGCAATGGAAGAGTACATCCAACTTATGGTTGATAAAGCTCGAAGGCGTGGTTAGACATTTAATTGGGAAACTGCTACATACGGTAATGAACATTGTGATGATTTCGATATTTTCATAGATTTTGAAACAAATTTCCCAGCCATCGTCTACAATGATGCATCGACATCTAATCAGAATGTTTCATCCGAACCAACTGTAAGTATTTACAATGCAATTAAAGCCGATATTGATTTTCACATATCATTTTCTGATTTCGAGGACGAGGATTATACTTTTATATACAACAAGGATTCGTCTTCTTATAAATTAATTCCTATCAATGATTTAAAACCGGAACCAGTAAATGACCATGTTGAAATCAATACTGAATTGTGTTCGGAGAACATTGATATCAAGCCAATGGATATGGTTATTTGCACAAGCAATGACACCACTTCCATTGAGCTTGATGAAAACATTGAAACAAATCATGACACGCTAGGTAAATCTTTCGCTACAAAAGATTTTGTTTTAATGATTAAAATCATGATTAGTCAATGTTTTAACAAATGGATGCCATTAATTTTTATTATTAAAAATCTATATGTGCCAATTTGGCATCCCGTTCGACCCCAAATTATTTTATAAGGATGGGATTAAATTGGGGCAAGTCTAACTTAAAGACTTTTCTGTAAACAAAAGTGCTTACCGGGAGACAACCCGACTGTTTTTAATTGTTTGATTGTAATTTTTAATTGCTTGATTGAGTCTGTCTTCCCAGACACTCAATACGGAGTATTGAATCTCTATGGATACGCCGTACCGAACCTGTCTGGACGTTATCAGTCCTTTAGTTTTTGCATTTAAATTCCTGCAAACTTTAAAACATTTGTTTTTACAGGATGCAATATGGTGTATCCTTGGGTTTGGGATACGGCGTATTGACTACCTGTACAGTGTGTTTATTTGTTTTCCTGCATTATAAACCGAGATAGGAATTGCACTTTTGTCTTCTAAACTTTTATGCAGGACCTTGCTGTAAGGACATCAACAATATGGTATACTCTGAAAATGACGTGTGTTGAACTCTTGCGAGCATTTTGATGCCTCGTCAACACACTTTTGCTCAAGGACTCAAAATGGAGAATCATCCCGAACAACATATCAGGGGAGTTCCTCGTTCTAATTCTATTTCTTATTTTCTTTAATTGCTTTATGTATACAACGAGGACGTTGTATAATCTAAGTGGGGGATGGAGAATTAGAACGCCTACTTGTCCTTTCTTTTTACAATTAATATGCTATATGCTTAATTTATGCCAAATCTAAATTTTTTTTGCATAACTTTTGTAAAAATTACTAGTTATATGACCTCGCGCACTATAACCCTTAATGATAAATTGTGAGAATTAAGCCTATTCTGTTTCCAAACGTTTACCAAAAATTCCACAAAATTATGAGTGTGCCGGTGATGTAGTGGACTTTAGAACTTGGCTTGATATATCACTCGAGACCAAAATGATGAGTACTATAGACTTAGATGGAGTAACATGTTTAACTGGTAAATTTCTAGGAAAACACCAAATAACCTAAATGTTGTGTAATTAACTAACTATACTAGTTAGTTAATCCCCGTGTAACCCTTTGCTTACTCTCACTATAAGAGTAAGATCCCCTAGAAAAACCTATGGAGACATTCCTGTCTTTTTCACACAAAATGTTTATTTTGTTACACCTTTACACCTTAGCCTACCCTGTAGATTAAGCCAACTTAATCAAAGTTTCTAGTTGCTTTTGTGTAAAGTTTTGTATTTCCTTTGTCAAAGTGAAATTTTCTATCTCCGGTTAGGTCGGGAAATTGCACAATGCAATGGAAAAATATGTAGCTCGTGTATTTTGCTACTTTCGCAATTATGTTTCATGTCCGAAGATGAAGTGTTTAAGGAAAAATTATCCGGATGAATTATGATGGTGAAGACTGTTAATACAAATAATGTCTAAAAACGTTATTTATATTTTTCGTCCTATCAACGTTTTGATAATAACAAAATGTAAAAACGTCTACAATAAAAATAAACGTTTGCAAATTATTAAATGTAAAATTCCATTTATAAGATTAGTGATCACTTAAGGTATGGACAAACAAAATTATTACGCATGATTAGTGATCAAGAAAATATTTTTCTCTTAATCCTCATTTTTAATTCTACAAAAGTATTTTCTTAAAAATACATTTACAAAATATTTTCTAATTAAAAGAAAAGTTTTATTAAAAACTTAAAATTTGAATTTCAAAATTTCTCCCTAAAATGGAAGGCTCCATAATAGATACAACCTCACCACAAAAAGAAAAAACAGGAGCGGAGTCTAGTGGCGGCCCCCTTATAGGTCTGGCGGCCCCCAGATATATCTGGGACCGCCGGGACCGCCGAGACCGCCCCCAGACGACCATTGGGATTTCCTGTCTATAAATACTGCTCCATTCCCAGCAGAAAAACATTCCTCTTTGCATAAATTTTTTTAGTCTCTTCTTTCTCTCTCTAAAACTTCTTTCTCTCACTAAAAACACTTGATCACTAACATACTTAGATCTTGTTTCAAGTGATCTCATCTTATCTTCTTCATCTCATCTCTCCTCTCTATCAAGTGCAAGAGAAGAACACTCGTATTCGTCAAGAAACGAAGTGTTGATTAGTGATCTCTCCTTTCTTCTTCTAAGTACCAAACCTCTATTGTATTTATCTTGTGTAGTTGTGTGATTCGGATATTGTGTAGGTCCGATTGTATAGATCTTATGGGTGTGTATATCTTGTGAAGTGGTAGATTGGTTCTAGCTAAGATTAGGACTCGACATTTAGCTTAGTGTCGGAAAATAACGTAAGCGACGTGTAAACGGTTTTCTCCTCCTAAAGGGAGCTTGTTGACATAGTGAAATCTCGAGTCGGATACTCGGGGAGTGAAGTAGGGCGAAGAGGTGCTTCGTAGCCGAACTACTATAAAATCTTGGTGTCTTGGTTTGGTTGTTTCTTTCCTTATCTC
>BQNB010116642.1:0-21322 GCA_026074375.1 Tanacetum coccineum
AGAACAACTCTTTCTTTCTCCTTTCTAGTTCCGATTTCGTGATCGATTGTATGAAGTGAAGTGTTAACGGGTTCTAACAGAATCCATCGGAGCAACCTCAGCTTAGCATATTGTTTAGCAAGAAGATACTTAAGAGCCGAGTGATCCGTATACACTATGGTCTTTGATAAGACTAAGTAAGGCCGGAATTTCTCGAATGCATATACTACGGCTAATAATTTTTTTTCTGTAGTAGTGTAATGTGCTTGAGCATCCGTCATGGTCTTACTAGCATAGTGTATAGGCTAAAAATGTTTGGTCTTTCGTTGCCCCAAGACTGCACCTACCGCGTAATCACTAGCGTCACACATAATTTTAAATGGTAGGTCCCAATCGGGGGCAACTAAAATCGAGGCTTCGGTTAACTTATTTTTAAGTATATTAAACGCTTTAATACATTCTTTTGAGAAAACAAACGGGGTTTCTTTTTCAAGAAGATGAGTCATCGGCCGGGCGATTTTAGAAAAATCTTAAATAAATCGACTATAAAACCCGACATGACCTAAGAAACTTCGAACGCCTTTGACAAAAGTCGGATGAGGGAGTTTAGCTATAACATCAACATTAGCTTTGTCGACCTCAATCCCGGACTTTGAAATTTTATGTCCTAAAACAATGCCTTCTTTTACCATAAAATGGCATTTGTCTCAATTTAGAACTAAATTAGTGTCTTCGCACCATTTTAGCATTTTGTCTAAATGGGAGAGGCATGACAGAAAGATTCCCCGAAGACCAAGAAATTGTCCATAAAGTCCTCCATTGTTTTCTCGATCATGTCGTGAAAAATGGCCATCATGCATCTTTGGAATGTGCCAGGAGCATTACATAAACCAAAAGGCATACGTCGATAGGCTTCCAAATAACACATAAAAACAAGATTTAAGAAAATTTGATTAGAAATAAGCTAGACAAAGAAGACTTAAAAACTGACAGTTTAACTAAGCTAAATTTTTTTGGATTTTTGAAATTTAAGAAATGCAAAGTGCAGCACTATAATTAAGCTACTAAAATAAATGCAAAAACTGAAAAGCTGAAAACATATCAAGCTTGTTGTCCAATAAGCTTATATTATCAAAAGAAGACTATAAAACAAGCTTAAACTAAAAATTAACCTTAAAGTAACACTAGTAGACTGGATTTTGGCTAAACTTCCTAAAAGGCTAAACCAAAGACTAGTTACTCAAAATAGACTTAAATTGAGACAAATGAAACTGCATTTGAGCATTAAAACCACACCTCAAATGGATTTTTAAGAAATTCAACAAATGAGCACTTTGAAAAACATTAAGAACTAGCAGACTAGGATTTTGGAAAAACAAACTTCTAAACATGAAAAAAACTTAATCTAAACTATTTAAACTAACTTTTAAGCTATATTAAGGCTTAACAAATTTGATTAAACTACTAGAAACAACCTTAGCAGTCTTAACTATTGTTAAGACTGCTTAACCCAAACACCCCTTTAAAAATCCTAAAATCTGTTTTAAGCTAAGATAGACTTAGAAAATTCTTAAAACATGAAAAAAGATTATCATTAAGGTTTAATAAGAACATTTAAGCATTTCTCTCAGAAAGTTAAGCACTCTAAATAAGCAAAACACAATAAGCAGTTTAAAGCAATATCAAAACAGTTTTATATCAAAACTTAAACTAAAGACTTTTAAGCATTAAACTGAATTCAAGTAGCAATTATAAGGAAAAATAAATAATTTAAAGCAGAGATAAGCACTAATAAGCAAAACAATAAGCAAAATCATAAAATAAGCTAATATAAACTAATATAAGCTAAAAATTACAATTAAAAGATGGATAAAAACTAGATGCCCTAATGAAAGAAACTAGTCTCTATTTATAGCCGAATAGAGAAGGTTCTAGGTCTTGAGCTTGTTTCTTGTGTGAGTGATCTCCAAGCCATAAATATGAGACCTTGAAACCTTTATTGTGTTTCTTTAAATTGATCATAGCCCTTGATTAGGTCCCAACCAATCAATTGGCAAGGGATTGCCAACGTGGTTGTCTTTTTCTCGAAGGAATAGTTTAAATTGGGTTGTCATGTTGTGGGGGAAAAGGTTAAGGATGATTTGTCTGTTTGCAGGGTACGAATTAAGAGGGATGGATGAATAGTGTGGATTTGGCGGGAAATGGTTTGGGGTATTGATTATAACGGGTGTTAGGGGGAAAGGGTACCGGGGTTAGGAGTAAAAGAGGATGTAGGGACTAACGGTGTAACAGTCAGGGACTAACTGTGTTAGTCCCTAAGGACTAATGGTGTAATGTATTTAGTTATAAGCTAATGGGCTTTTGTTGGGCTTGGTTACTTCATTTTGGACTTGGACTTTTATAAATGATTTAGGCATATATCATGGGCTTTTAACTTAATAAATAAGCTTAATGGGCTGACTCGGCCCATTAACTTGGGTACGGGCTGGCCCAATAAGATGCTTACGTCATCGACTTTGGCCTTTCACGCTCTTTCCAATACCGTGCTCGGTTTTATCGGTTTTGGCTTTGTTTTTGTCCTTTAGTGAATATCTGTTACATGCACATCATAAATCATAAAACACACAAATACAATGCATTTTTGATATATTTTGGTCATTTTAGGCTCGTTTTATTAGGTCAAAGGTATGTGTAATTAAGCACATACCAAAACCCCCCATACTAAACTATTGCCGTGTCCTCAGGCAATGCTATAAGTAAACACTTTAGAAAACTAAGAGTCTTAATTCTCCTCGACTAATTACCTCGAAAAGTAGCTAAGTGATCATCAAAGGGAATTGATTCGTACCCAAACACACACGTAGGTATATATAAGGACGATATCAATAATAGTATAGTAATAAGTATTTCGTAAGGATTTTAGAAAATTACTTTTATCTAAAGTAAAATTTCAAAAACCTTTCCGAGTCGTATCCCGACGAAGTGTGAATTAAGAATCTCATTACTCTTCATGTAGTTTGTTAACTCATTCGAAGGTCCAACTTGAGCTTGATAATTTGGAGCTTGGAATAGGTTATTCCTTGATTGAAGTTTTTGTCTCTTCCTTGAATTCAGAGCCTTGAAAATTCCCTTGATTTTGATTGAACCGATTGTAGTTTTGATTGTTATGGCACAATCCGAAGGAGGAACACCGTGGTCCCAATTGGTTGCTAGCATTAATAATTCAGGTCTCCTAGAGGACGGTAATCGGGACCTCCTTTGATTTAGGTTCCCGTGGCTTGCATAAGCATTAAAAGTGTTGCAATCGGTAGCAAGACACTCATAGTATGATGAGTACCATCACAAGTCACAACAAATTTCTTCTACGGCTTTCACGAGAGGCTTAATTGATTAGCCTTGTTCATAAGCACTAATTCCTTAACCATCTCGGTAAGAGCGGTAATATCCGGAGAAGGAGATGAAGAAGTAGCAGTAGTCACTTTTGAAACAATCGGTTTGTTTCGTGAAGTACGTACTTTCGACTTATTTTCAATAATCGTCAAAGCATCTCGAGGTGTACGGTTCAAAAGATTACCACCGGCGGCGGCATTTAAAGAATCTTGATCGGATTGTGTCAATGCATTATAAAATGTATCGATTTGGTGTAATTCTGAAAAACCGTGATGTGGGCATTTATAGAAGAAGTTCCTTAAATCGATCACATGCCTCACCAAACATTTTCTTAAACTTTTGTTGAAAATTCGTGATATCGTTCTTGAGATTCGTAGTCTTCGACGGAGGAAATAAATAATTCACAAACTTAGAAACAAGATCTTCCCATGTACGGATAGAATGAGGGGGTTCTTTTTCAAGCCAAATTCGGGCGGCCCCCTCAAGAGAAAATGGGAAAAGCATCAACTTGATAGCATCGTGTGGAACATTTTTGTATTTAAGCGTAGAAGTGATCTTGTTAAACCAACGAATATGAGCATGAGGATCGTCCCTCTCAAAACCATGAAATTGGCTCGAAGTTACTAATTGAAGTAACCAGACTTTTAACTCAAAATTTTTGGCAAGTATAGCGGGAATAACAATCGCATCTCCGTAACCCTCGGTGGGTGCTTGGAGTAATTCCGACATAGTACGCGTATCCGCCATAGTGACAACGGGAGTCTCTACAATAGTTCGAATCTCGGGTTCGACTATTTGCTTGGAACGTCTACGATTACGTCGCTTCGGAATCGTGGAAGATTCATCAATTAAATTCGATGAAGAGCGAGTGCGCATGCACTAAACAAAATTAAAAGAAATAAATATAAAAGAAAAAATATATATTTTTGTAAACCGATAGTTAAAAGTTCACGATAGCTCTCTAGAAAACGCACAAAGAAGCGGAGGAGAGGGTAAGCGCGAAGCGTTTTAAAAACCTTCTCCTTTCGGGTCGAAGTTCGTAGGATCAACCCTCCTTATACCTCTCTTATAGTTTGTTAAGCTAAAGGTGAGCCGATTAAACAATTGACAAAACGATTTTTTTTTTTTATAATTTTTTTGTACTTATCAATACTTAGGAAATTATTGTTTGGTATTTTTAAAATCTTTCAAAAAATAAAATCAAAAAATAAAAGTATTTAAGTAATTTTTTAAGTTTTATAAAAACGATAACTTCACGGGGAATGGTCTTCAAAAACTAATCCAAACTTCAACACGATAATCGATACACACCTCCTCGGCAGCGGCGCAAAAAAACTGATAGCTCAATATTAGTCTATATAATATATATATATATATTCTAAATACCAAACATCAAATAATATAAGTAGTATTCCGTTAAGAAATGAAAATCACTTTAGGAAAGTATGACAAAAAAAAAAAAAAGGGGGGGGGGGGGGGGGGGGGGGGGCAAATCTTTCCGAGTCGTACCTAACGAAGTGAGAATGAGAATCTTGTTTAAGTTCATGATCGCGTGATTTGAATAATCAAAATTTTGATTTGGATCTTAATTCTACTAACACAAAAGCAAATAAAGATAAGCTAAATTAGTAAATAAGAAATTTAAGCATAAAACGTTAACGAGAAACAAAAACGCGACTAATTAACCAAATAACACAAATTTAAAACTTAGGAATTCAAAATGCAAATTTATTAGACTAAAACGAAAAAAATAATTTTTAGAAACCAGTATATGTGTGTGTTGTGTTTGTATTATATATATATCCTTCTTTCGTTGT
Organism: Tanacetum coccineum; assembly: GCA_026074375.1. Taxonomy (NCBI): domain Eukaryota; kingdom Viridiplantae; phylum Streptophyta; class Magnoliopsida; order Asterales; family Asteraceae; genus Tanacetum; species Tanacetum coccineum. The sequence continues at coordinate 5,187 of BQNB010116642.1, forward strand.
ATTTTTATTTTTTTAAAATTAATTTTAAAGCTTTTTAAACTAAAATTTCAATTAAAAATATTAAATGAAAACTAAAAATTCTAAAAAAAATCAGTAAAATACTAGACACTATTCTAAGGGTTTGCAAAGAAAAACGAGCCAAAAGGCTCAATCCTATATTCTGCTAGAAATCAAATAAGCTGATAAGCTTAAAACCTAAAGTGTGTATAACAAATTAATGGTGCAAAGAGTTTATGAAAAAGTCCCAAGGGCAGACGGTTAAGGCTTTGTGTGTGTGAAGGTGAGGTCGCAGGTTCGAGTCCTGGACCTTACCTTTTTAAAATATATATTTTTTATTTTTTATTTTTAAAAACAACTAAGTTTAGACACAAATAAGCACTTTTAATAAAACAACTTTTTCTAAAACTTATTAATAAGCTAAAATAAGTGCTGAAAAAGGTGACAGTTTTAGAAAAAACTATCAAATGACTGTAAGCAAAACTGTTTAGACCTTTTAGACTCAATAAGCAAATGTAAAACAAAATAAGCTGGAAACAGACTTATACCAAACCCTAATAAACACTAATGACTGAGAATGAGCAAACAAATTAAGCTGAAAAGCACAAAAAATCTAAAAGGACAGCAAACATAAACAAACAGATTTCAAAGAAATTTGACCAACTTTAAGCTAAGATTAAGAACAATTAAGCACTTGAAATAAGTTGAAAACTCAAAACAGAGTGAGACTGAAATCCAAAGAACAAATGAAAACTAGAAACAAGAAAATTGATTTAGAAAATAAGCTAGATAAGGCAGTAGAAAATGACAGACTTAACTAATGTTTTTGGCCTTTTGATTTTACTAAACTACTTAAAACTAAAACTTAAGACTCTGAAAGGAATTTGACCAACTAATAACTTAAAACAGATTTACTTCATACTACTATAAGCTGAATTAAACAAAAATCAACCATAGAAAAGCTAGATTGAAGCCTCAAATGATCTGCAAATCTAGGCTTATAAGAACAAACCAAATATTACTCCTACTTAGATATTTTTTTGACCAAAAATTCACTAAAGGCTTTTCCAAAACTTTGTTACTCAAAACAGGCTTGCAATGATGTATTTAGACACTCAATTGGACACAAAACACTACAACTTAAACAAGCTTTTTTATAAATGCAAGATCCAACAGGTTTGAACACTTATACTCTCGCAGATTTGGAGTTTGGATAAAACATTCTTCAAAACTTAATAAGACTAGTTTAAAACCTATCAAAACTAAATTTTAGACTAATTTAGAGCTTATTAAAACTGATTTAGAGAACCAAAAACATATTTGACCCATTTTGCAACATTGACCCAAACACTCCTTTAAACTATGAATTTTAATTTCAAAGCTTAAACAGATTAAGGTAAGCTACAAATAGTGAAAATAGATTATGAGCTAAGCATATTAAGAACAAATAAGCATAAACTAATAGGAAATAAGCACAAATAAGAAATTTGAAAAGTTGAACAGTAATTAAGCTTGATAAAAGTAAAAATGAGAAGTACCTTGATCCCAGCTAAACAGGGATCTAATATGCTCTTAAGAGCTTATCTACAAGCTCCAGCTTGTTACAAACAAGCTGGTAAGGTCCATAAGCCTATCCATGTTTGGCTTATCATCTAAAAATTAAGCTGAAGTAATTTTGAGGGAGATTTGAGGTGAAATACTAATTTAGTTAAGCTTTTGAAGGCTTAACTGAATGAAAGCTAACTTATGAAGTAACAAAAAGCTTATAGAGCTTATTTGATTATTTAGTATATCATTTTAAACCATAATATGCATAAAAGAAAAACATGAATTCAATACGAACTTAAATCCAATGAATTTCATTGATAATCAAAATGAGTACAAGCTTTAGAAAGTAAATAACATAAAAAACAAGACAATTAAGCTAAAAAGCTATAATAAACTACTACGAACTAAATTAAGCTAGACATCCAAAACTGTGTGAAGGAGGGCTCTATTTATAGCCATGAGCAGAAGGATCTAGAGCCTGAGGAGCGTGTCCAAGCCTTAATCTTAGCCCTTCAATCAACCGCCTCTTTCATCAAACAATCTCAGCCCTTGGATCATGTGCCATGTTTTTGCTCCAATCAGAGTGCTGGGGATTGCCAGCGTGGCTAAAGAGGTGTCAGAGGTGTCAGGATTCCTTCTAGAAGCAAGGGGCGAGCATGCGGATTGAGTTGATTTACCCTGTGTAACTTGCAAGTGAAAATGGGAGGGAAAAGGGAAAGGGATATATAGTAAATTTGACCAGGGTATTTTGGTTTGACTTATTAATTTGGGCCTGGATTAAGATTTGATATTGGATTGGATTTTGTTATCTCATAAAAGGGCTTAAAGGTTTAGGCTTATAATTGGTGTAATTCAAGAGATAATGGGCTGACCCGGCCCATTAAATGGGTACGGGTTGACCCATTAAGGTTGAATATGCCTTCGGCTTTGGTTTTTCGTGCTCTTTCCAATCCCGTGCTCGGTTTTGTCCGTTTTGCCTTTATTTTTGTCCTTTTGTGATAATCCGTTACCTGCATACTACAAATTACAAAACAAGCATATACATTGTGTTTCTGTCTGTTTTTTGTCATTTAAGCTCGTTTTTATTAGGAAAAGGATATGTGATTACGCACATATCAGCAACGCACAAGTAAGGTAGTATGAAGACTATTACAAGGCACCTAAGAGTATATTAAATGCATTTGAAATATCTTAAGAGGGATCAACCATATTAGGGGTAAGGTAGTATGAAGACTGTTACCGATGGTATCCTTTCTACACACTCGCGTTTCTCTAGACGTCTATGCCAATTTAATATTTTATGGATATGTTATTCTAAAGCCTAATGTGCACATCACATTACAAAAAAGCGTCAACATTAAAATGATATAATAATCTAAGTTTCATGCAATCATAAGTAAATACTAATAGATCTAGCCTAGCATGTTATAAAAAGGTAAAGAACACAAATCAATCAACCAATACATAGACATATTGAAAGATTAAAGGGATAAATGAACTTTACTTGATTAAAACATGGATTAAAGACAGTTACAATAGGGTTTAAGGCTCTAAGCTGCCAAACTCGAATATAAAAGTTAGGGTTCGTCTCCTAAAAGTTACAAACTTAAAACCCTAAAATTGATTTTGTATATATAGGAAAAGCGGCGCGACGGCGTCGTGTTGAATCCCTAACGTAGTCACCACGTCGAAGATTCTAGGTCCTCTTTAAGTCGGCTACGTTCTGACGCCGTCGCCAAATCCGTGATGCCGTCGCTATGAAAATCCCGACGTCGTCGCTTAGTAATCGCAATGCCGTCTCCACGATCTGTATGCACGGATTCTTCAAAGGATTTGGTGTAGAGTCGTATTCTTGTCTGTTTATTCTCTAAATGAGCCCAAGTCACGTGTACTTCCTCCAAATGCCATCCAAGTGCTAAAAACAAGAAAGCAAACGATTAAGCACATAATCTGGGCATATTTGCATGATTTAGAGGGTTAAATGACCCCAGAAAAGTGTATAAAATGACAACTCATCAATGTTCAATGCAAGATGTCATGATAGACTAACGAAAGAAATATCACATTTACTACTAGTATTGGAAAACGTAGCATTAGTGTTGTTTGGGAGATGGAGAACAAGTTGGTGAACTAGTGGTTATAGAGGATTGCTAGTATAAATGACTAATCAAATGTGTATATAAATTAACAATATTTTTGAAAGTCCCATTTTTCAAACATGACCAAAAATATTTACTTTTAGTGGAAACGCATGACCCAAATATGACCTTTTGTTATTATTTTATAAACTTACAACAATGTATTACAAATCATCACTTGAGAAATTTTTTTACATAAAACTAGACTCAATTACCTTTAAAATAGCGGGTGGCACAACCTCTAACTCTATACGGTTGATGTTATACGAAATTTCCAAAATGACCCATTTTCTGCAAAACTTGTTGCCCCGATTTTTATATATTGCTAAAATGACCCATACTCGACTTCTATAACTTGACATACCATCAAAAATTCCAGAATTTATTCATAAAAGATATACTTTAATATCAAATGCACACTTGGTCTAAATGAACCACGAAATTGTTCTTCACGAGTTTTTCCAAACACTAGTTTTGACCCGTTTTAACCATAATTATACCTTATGACTTTGACCCGCTTTAGAATATGCTTTTAAAAACTATAACAAGACATCATAACACTTCATCATTAGTTGAGTATTTCAGATGAATCATTCAAGTTTCCAATCTTACTATGATGTGCATAAATTTTATGACAATATTTTTCAAAACACTTAGCTAACTTACTTGGTTCTTATTTTGAAGTGGTTTATTGAGATTATGCAAGATGTTTATATATGCAAATAAAAAGATACATGCCTATATGAGGTTCACAAGACCTAGCATAAGCCCCATTGTGTGAAATTACAAAATCGAAAATCAAATGAGCAAATATGCCAAACAAGACACTTATGTTACATAAACAAACAAAATCAATTACAAGATGTAAAGCATACATACTACTAAATAAGTTGAAACAAGTAGTCATATACTATATTACACATTTTAAATATCACTTCTACATTATATGACTTTCCTAAGAATTTACAGAAATACATTTTCAACAAAACTAGGAGTTATCCCAAACACTCCTTTTAAAACCATATATTTCTGATACGGTCGTCATAGGACTTCAACAAAAAGTTTCACAACTCCCTAGGCAAAGCACCTAACCATTGTAGTGTAGTAAGGTATGAGGGGAGGGGGGGAGACTCAGGCTGTTATCGTTCTTTTAGGGAATAGGTTGGGAAGGCTCAAACAGAATCTAACAAAGGTCTACGGGGTTGAGAGAAGATTTTTTTTGTATTTTTATGTTTTTATGAAAGTAGGTAAATATCATGGTTTAAGAGGTTGGTTTGTTTTATCTAATTAAACTAATAATAATAAAATAAATCTAAACTACTTTGGTGATAACTATATGATAAACGAACATATCACTTAATCATGCACAACCCCTTTAGCATGTTTTTTATTCCAAGAATTTACTGCTTTTGTCACACGAGTATGATCTTATGTAAGTATTTCCTAAGTCTTGAACGAATTACACGAACCCGCCATCTACGTAATATTCTGTTAAGGCAACGCACAAGTAAGGTAGTATGAAGACTATTATAAGGACCCTAAGAGCATATTAAATGCATTTGAAATATCTTAATAGAGATCAACCATATTAGGGGTAAGGTAGTATGAAGACTGTTACCGATGGTATCCTTTCTACTCACTCGCGTTTCCCTAGACGTCTATGCTAATTTAATATCTTATGGCTAGTTTTCTAAAGCATAACGTGCACATCCATCACAAGAAGCAACATTAAAAGGATATACAATCTAAGTTTCATGTAATCATAAGTAAATACTAAAGGATCTAGCCTAGCATGTTATAAGAAGGTAAAGAACACAAATCAATCAAACATTACATAGACATATTGAAAGATCAAAGGTATAGATGAACTTTACTTGATTAAAACATGGATTAAAGACTGTTACAATAGGGTTTTAAGGCCCTAAAGACGGCCTAAAAAGCTGCCAAACTCAAATATAAAAGTTAGGGTTCGTCTCCCAAAACTTACTCACTAAAATCCTTAAAATCGATTTTGTATATATAGGAAAATCATCCTGACAATGTCATGTTGTAATCGTGACGCCGTCGCCATGTAGAATCTTTTAGAGCCACTTTTACTCGGATATGTTCTGACGCCATCATCAAATCGACCGTCCACTTGAAAATTCCTGAAGCCGTCGCTTAGCAAATCGCGACGTTGTCTCCACGCTATTATGTGTTAGCCTTAAAAATGGTCGTAAATACATAATTAACAAATAGTATAAATAGGTAAACTCACAGGGGACCTAAAATGTTTAGTTAGATAGTTATAGAGTCAAGAACCCTATAAATATCCCCTCATAACTTCCATGGAGGGTGAAGGAAAATCATTTCACTTGTAATAAGGTGTGTGTTTCTCTCTCTAGAATTCACACATCTTCCTTTTCTCTCACTAAATAATATGGCTAAACATTTGTTCAATCCTCCCCGACCTTCGGATCATGTCTCTTGTTATGTGAATCTTTAGGGATAACAATTGGCATCAGAGCTGCAGGGGTGTTTTGTATCATGTTTTGTGTTACTGTTCACGCACTATTCACGTACTGTTCATTCTGTTCATATTACTGTTCATGAATAGTGTTACTGTTCATTATTTTTTTTCTTGAGAAAATGTCATGAAAATAGTTGTTGTTGTTTATAACTTTTCCTGGTGCTTTAAGGAGTCAGAGATAGATCAGGTTTTATTTGTTGTCTTGCTGCGTTTGGCCAACACCAGAATCTGTTTTTTAAGTAAAAGACAAAAGTACAAAAAGTACAAATGTGAAGGTTGCGTTTTGCCTTGAAAGATTGCGTTTTGGTGGTTTGAGATTTGCCGTTGCGTTTTGACAGATTTGGTTGCGTTTTGGTTCAATACTCTTGCGTTTTGGTGTTGCGTTTTGCCGATTGAAGACCCTTAAACAAGAAAGTACAAAAGTCATGCTACCTGCGTTTTAACTCTGTTGCGTTTTGACTCGAAAAAAAAACGAGGTTGCGTTTTGTGTTGTAGGTGGTTGCGTTTTGGTAAAAACGCAAGACTCAAACCGAGTCAACTCGGTATATACCGAGTTGACCCGGTCAAACTCAACTGAATCCGACTGTACATGAAACAAAGTCAACTACAACTATGAAAGGAAAAGACAGACTCATATACAAATCTTCATCTATCCAACCATCATTAACACAACCAATCAATAACAACAACCAAAACCTCAAACACATCATAACACCATCACAGCCTTACAAGACAACAAACCCAAATCAAGTACCTACATCCCTTCTTCACAACATCCATCAAATCCAGCAATTCCTAACCTACCTCATCGTCACAACAACATATCACAACTACCAACTCAAACTTCACATGACTCGAATCAAAACAACAAATACAAGATAGATCTCAGATTTACTTTTCGTGTGATTAAATTAAATGAAGACCTTCAAAGATCTACATCACGAAATAGAGAAATCTCATCATTGATCTATGTAGGTTAACAAACCCTCATTTAATTTTCGAATATAAAGAGTGAGTGTTAACAAATCTGTTAAACTCATTCCTTGGTTCGATTGTCACGCAAATCAATTAACAAAGTTCACACCTACCTGTGACCCCACTGTGGAGATCTTGAAGCCGATTCATAAAATTCAAAATGGGTGCTTTGAGATTGTATTTCTTTTGATAACAAAGAATATAGGAATCATATGGTTCTATTGATGAGAGCAATCATACTATGTTAAGGGAGTCATTAAGGATGGGTGGTAGTTGCGATTTGGTTGGGATATTTTATTTTTGGTGGATCCTGCGAATTGAAAGGAGATGATGGTATGCGGTTGTATAAAAGTGATTAGGGTTTGTGTGTGTGTCAATATTTAGGGATTACATGTCTTATATCTCACTAAAATTTAGGTAATAACTGGCTGTGTATATCTCTACTTATTAGGGGTATTTGGTAAGCATGAGCCGGTCTATTTTAATGATTTCGGCCGTGATGATAAGTATTAGGCCTGGTATGAGTGATTTATGAACGGGCCAAGCAATACATGTTGGACCAAGAATTGGTTTTGTTTTACTGGGATGGAATTACTTGATTGAATTTTATATCCGAAAATAGGTCTTGTGGCTTCATGTCTATTTAAGTTTGGACTAATTTTTTTGGGTATTATTAGTTGGTGTTATTGGATTAGTACTGTACAAGCAGTAGTAACTACTTAGAATATTTTCTTTATTCTTCAATGGCAGCACTAAGTTACACTAGCAGTACTAACATATACTAGCAGTACTAAGTTACACTAACAGTAGTAACTTTTATACTAGCAGTATTACCTAGATAGTAGGATTTCTTCTAAGTCTTTGAGCAGTCTTAACATTCACTAGCAGTAGTAACTAACAGTACTTAACTACTTAGCATATTACTAACAACACTAAGTTATGCTTGACAACAGTAACTCTAACCTTAGTAGTATTAACTCCAAGCAGTCTTTTAATCCTAACAATGTCTTTTAATCCCAACACCTAATCTATCGATTGATGACTTGCTTGAACGTATACAACTTATGATTGAGACTTGAATTATCTAGTTTTCAGTAGTCAAGGTGGTGGGTTGAAGACCTGGATAACTATCACTAAAAGAAGTTACATTGTAGTACTCAGTGTCACATGCAGATGTCGATGTAGATAATTTCAAGAGGTGTTATACTTCTTATACTTTTGATGGCGGGTATAGAGTACTTATAGATTTAATCTTGCACCGTTCTTCAATCAACAGCGGTGCAAGATTAAGTAACAAATTTAGGGGATTCTACTTTATTTTTAAGTTTGGTATATCAGGTTTACTTCACCAAGTGATAACAACAATAGCCGACCGAATACGAGGTTGGTAAGTTAGCCAGAGAGTTTAAAGGTTGGTATGTAATCAACAATTCTCACGGGATATTATTGTGCTATTCCAAGACAATGGTACTTCATAGTCTAAGAAAAAATTTCAAAGTCCTTCAACGACATTCTTATACAAGACCTTGATTATACTAAGTATTCTTGATTCTTGCTTCATCTCCTACTATGATTTTTGAAGTCAAGAGGGTAATGATTCGTTTGGATCTTAAGATTTATGCGTAATACAAGAACTTCTCGAGTATATGGACGTATACGACAATGATGCTTCTGAGTGTTCGCAACCTTCATGGGGGGAAATTTGTACATCCGGGACTTTGTTAACTTTGATGTTACCATGTCAACTTCCAAGGGGAAGTAGTGTATACTACTTTACTTAGTATGGTTTGTGAAGTATACTGCATAGGTGAGAAGAATTATTGCTTATTTCTCGCATGTACCCCCGAACGAATATTCACCAAGACCTAATGACAAGTAGCAGTAGTATATGGTGTGGCTTTTCTTCTACTAAATTTTGATGTGCACGTCAATGACATATAGAAGATGGTTGAAGCTACATCAAAGTTTCAGAATCTGCTCAAGATAGGGATGTTGGTTTGGGGGGAAGCTGATTCAGAAACTTCGCCAAAAAGGAGTCTATGAAGAAAGCTTTTCAAGACATGCTACATGAATTAAGAGGAAGTTAATCCAACTCATGCATACTACAATGGTTCCAGAACAAGTAAAGACAATGAAGATCCAAGCTGGAGTACAAGGTTCAAGGCCAGGAGAACTCAGAAGACATCTTCAGCTTTGAAGTGCTTTAGAAGACTTTATTTTATTGTAATTGTACTTAATAGGAACATTGTAAGTAATTGCGTATGTCTACATATTGGGGGAAGATTGTTAACCTTAAAATATGTTGACTTATGATAAATTACACTAGCTATCATTAGGCAAGACCCGCAGGGACTAGAACTGTTAAGTTAGAATAGTTTCCCTTGTCTTGACCTATATATACCCCCTCCATACTTCCATAGAGGGGTGAGGATTCATTTTGTAAAAGTGTGTGTGTTCTTGTTTCTCTCTTTAGATACACACATCTTCTCTCTACTTTATCTCTCTAATAACATAGCTTCTTATTTGTTTCATCCTCCCCGACCTCCAGATCATCTTGTTTAGCTAGTGTTTCTTATTATGTACATCATGGAACTAATTAGCATTCACATGATATCATCATACGCATGACAATATATGTATGCATATGTATGCAATATAGTGATATGCAAATAGGTTTTTGTGTCAGGGATTTTACAAGTGTGTTGTTGATTTTTTAGGTTATCAAAATCTATAGTATGATTTGTGAGGGTAAGGGATATTTATATAGGCTCTAAACTTGTTCCTTAAGTTTGGGTATATCATTTCCTTAACTTTCAAAACACGACACTCTTCATCCCTTTTAGTCCCTTCCACGGCCAGCACCTTACCAACAACCCCACGCGTTTTGGTTTTCGAACTAATAAGTCTCTCACTTATTAATTAATGCATATTAGTTAATTATAGCGACTAACGGTATAATTAACGACCATTTATTATTTCATGAAACATATTAATACAATTAATAAATATACAAAATATTGTAATTACATTAATAAACGTATCCTCTGTGTATACGTGTGTGCCCCCAATAGACTCACATATTTCTTAGCCGTATATATAAATCTATGTAACGACCACAAACTAACAAAGTAGGATGATATGTGTGCAATTCCTTAATTATTAGACTTTGAATTTGAGTTTTGATGGTGGATTTTGGTGGTTTTGGTACTTGGTTCGCGATAGCAGCAGGTGGGAGAAGAAAGGAGTGTTTGTTTTGAATGATAAGATAAAAGGGATATAATGAATTTGCCAGGCGAAGGTTCCATAAATATATGGGGACCATCCATATAAATAAAGGGATCGACCGCTGATGGTTTCATTTTCAACCCAGTTTTTGAAATTTTTTGTAAAGGAGTGACATTTTAATTTGCATTTCGTGCATTAAAATTACTTCAATATTTCAGATGAAATAATTAAGCCGTCGAGTGAAATATGAGTGGATTTAATTTCATGAGACTATTCAGAACACATTCATCGATAAGTATATTCAATATGTCGTTAATTTTATAAGTGCGAGTTATAAAATAAACTCATATTCTTATCATCTTCTACTTTGACGTAAGTATTTCTATGTTCAATCGAGTGTGATTTAACATGTAGATATGGAAAGTATCTTAGGTCAGAAATATGTTTTGTGATTTGAAAGTTCCATTAATCTAGGTAAATACTTAGTCCTATTTCATGTTCATACTCAAAACTGGTAATTGGATCGAATAATGACGTTAACCATATTTTGATTAATGAATTAACTTCATATTCAAAATCCGCTTAACCCTCACGTTCACTCATTTCAAAAGAAAGAAAAATAACTTCTTATGAGATGTGTTCCATCATTCCCAATCCTGGACGCAGAAAATTGAAAGGTTCACGTTTGAGAGGTTTAGTTAGAATATCGGTGATGTTATCTTCAGACGAAACTTTTTCGATGGAGATATTTTCTTTTTGAACGTTGTCGCAAAGGAAATGATGATGGATTTTGATGTGTTTCGTACGCGAATGTTGAATGGGGTTTTTGATTAACTCAATTGCACCTTTGTTGTCGCACATAATCGGAATGTCGTCGAGATTGATGTCTTAGTTGATAATAGCTTGTGTCATCCATAGTGCTTGTTGAAATTCCTATCCAACACTTATGTATTCGGCTTCGGTCATGGAGATTGCAAGTGTTGTTTGTTTCTTAGAAAACCAAGATCTTAAACAACATCCCATGAATGTACAAACGCCACTAGTGCTTTATCTATCCACATAATCTCCTGCATGGTCAGAGTCGGCATATACTATAGTTTTTATGTCGGTCCCCTTAGGATACCATAATCCTAATTATGTTGTACCTATAATGTATCGTAAGATACATTTAACCGCTTCAAGATGAGAGGTTTTGGGATCCTCTTGGAAGCAAGCACAATGGCAAACACTAAACATGATATCGGGCATACTTGCTGTTAGGTATAATAGACTACCTATCATGCCCCTATACTTAGTGTTATCCACGGCTTACCTTCTTCATCCTTCGTGAGTTTTGTATCCGGGGACATGGGCATTTAAGTTGATTTAGATTCTTTGAAGCTAAATTTCTTAAGCATTTCTTTAATATATAGATTGATTAAAATATATTCAATCTTCCATTTGTTTTATTTGTAGACCAAGGAAGAAATTTAGTTCATCCATCATGCTCATTTCAAAATATATATTTTATAAAATTATAAAATATATATTTTCGTCTTTCAGTCGATTATTAAAATAATAATATTTTATTATTTAGTCTTTTTGTCGGATTTTTAAGAAAGTAGGTTTTAGTAAAAATATTTCTAAGTATAATATTTTTATGAAATTTCGGCATGACCCGTTCGTTTATAAAACGTTTTCCAAGGTCTTAAACCTTATTTTTCAAACACTTTCCCCAAATTAATCAATTTTCGACAAAATGCCAAAATCTACGTTTTCGCGACGTTTTATCAAGACGCATTTAAAAAAAAGACTATTTTAACTATTCTAATATATACAAGTATAAATCGTTTCGAAAATCAGTTTTAAATATTCAAGATAATTAGTTTTTCGCTTATTGGGCCTTAAGGCCCAATATTAGTCCAAAATCATATATTTTAGTTCTTAGTCCATAATTAGCTCAATATCCAAATAACGAAAGGTACGATAATACTAATAAGCCAAAATATCATTTTAAATAAGCACTATGAATAAGTAGAAAATAAGCTGAAAGAAAAACTCCAAATATAAGCCAAAGCTTATTGGTCCTTGGTTTGGGCCGCGACATGTATAAGCCCAAACAAACACTTCCAAAAGTATATTAAGCCCAAAATAAAATCAGTAAGTTATAAGATATGCTAATAAGCACTTTAGGTATTAAAATAAGCTAAAAAAGCCACGAAAATAAGCCGAACCACAAAAAGGTAGAAATAAGCCGCGACTTATTTCCCCTTTTTGGGTCGTGAGTTTTATAAGCCCAAAACCAATAAGTATAGCTTAAAAAGAAGCTATTAAGCCACAAAGTACTTTTAGTTCTTAAAATAAGCTACAAAAATAAGCTATAAAAATAGGACAAAAGTAGTAAATAACCAAAACCACCTTTCTTTTGTTCCTTATTGTTTTCGAGACCAAATAAGCCCATGAAAGGTTATAATAAGCTTTTCGAAAGCTTATTTATAAGCTAAATAAGCAATAAGCTATTAAGTACAAAAATATTATTCTACCATCACAACCAAACTATTTAAATGACATTTTCCTTGTTTTCCTTTTCTTTTGACTTCGAACCAAACGCACCCTTAAAGATTATTTTGTAAATTTTCGCTTTTGATTTTTAGAAAACGCATTGTACTACTATCATTTATGCATCATTAGACTACCAAAAGTACACAGATTTTTAAAATTTAGAGACTTACAAAGTAGGGGTTTGAAGAAGATTAGAGCTTAAATGAACAACCCAAATGTTGTTTTTCTATACCCAAACACCAATAGAATCAACCTGGATGTGTTTAAACCTTCATGTTCTTGAACAAAAATGGAATGTTTGTGTGTGTTTGTGGTTCGTCCGAGCAAAGAAAAGAGAAAGAGAGGAAGAGATTTTTCTTGTGTGTGTTTTGGTGTATGTGTGTGTATTTTTGAAATAAAGGAAGATATGGTGGATGCATGCATGGACAACCTAGCTAAAAATGTGCCTTGTTTTTCCAACCATAGGGTCCGATTGGTTGCAGCATCCTAGGGGGATCCTAGGTGGTATTTTGTCTTTGCCCAGGATCTATAACGCTCTTAGTTCGAGAATAAAACGTGACCCGAAAGTTTAAGTTTCTTAGAAATTGTTAGAATTAAATTTAGTAGTATTAAAATGTCAAAAGAATAAATGTCATAGTTTTTAATGTTTTACTTTAGCGTTGACAGTAAAAATTGCCATACTGGAATGCGTTGTTTGTGGTAATTATTTTCAATTAATTACTTTTTGAATGCTAATAGTGGTAATTATTTTCAATTAATTTACTAATAGTGCTAATAGTGGAATGCGTTGCTTGAAACGTTGTTTCAATATTGATTTGAATGCTAATAGTGGTAATTATTTTCAATTAATTACTTTTTTTTCTAGTTTTAGGGTTTTTAGTTATGATTTTTTATTTATTATCTTGTTCTATAAATGTTAGATATTGTCATAGGTGAAGACGCTCTATGTTATTGATTGTTTTAAATATGTTGTCTTGTTTTGATTTTAGTTGAAATTTAGTGTCCTGTTTTGATCTTTATTGATGCTTTTGTCGTAGTCGTGTTCAATTTAAGTTTTGTAGGATTATCTTCACGGGTGAACACTACAAGAATTCAGCCGAATAGCCATGGACAAAATTTGTGGGTAAAAGCCATATTTTCTTCGGTAACTCGATAATATACACGGACTACCCACGACCATATAAAGATGGGTAAAACCTTAGAGGCTAATCGTATACCCACGCCATTTACACTATGTGGGTAAATTTACCCACATCATTTTAGGTGGGCGATTGAGTTGCCTTCGTGGGTGAAGTTTTATGGGATTTTTCTATCTCACCAAGTGAATACCCATAGATATACCCGTGGGTAATTTGTGTGTAACATTTCCCACAAAGTTATTCCATGTGTAAAAGTCAACACACAATATGCGGGTAACTTTCCCATAATAATTGGTGGGTAAAATTTCCCACCTATTTGTCGAGTGTAAGTTTCATGGGTAACAATGACTATTTTTTAGTAATATTTCATGAGCAAATTCGTGACTAAATTAACAACGATTTTATAGGTAAACCGTGGCTACACATTCACATTAAAAAGCGAATACTTCATGGGTAAATCCATAGGTAAAGTTTTCTCAATTTTATTTTTTTATTTATAAATTACAACAAAATCTATTACATTATAAAAAACATACTATTATAAAAAGATCATTCAATACATAACATAGATATCAAGTCTCTTAAATGAAAACAACGGTCGTCCTAAAGATGTTGATAAGAAAATAAGATAGAGATGGATAGAACTTATCAACTCAAGTTCTACTTATCGCCATCTTCCTCACTTGTAGGTTGAGATACCTTTGTCCAAGTGTATCTTGCGTCATCAATTCTTTCTTTGAATATCTTGGTAATCTCTCGCGAACACTCACTTGATTTGTCTAATCTGTTACAATGATGAAAAATGGAATGAAGCTAAGTAACACAATAAAAGTGTTGAGATGGTCAAATAATATATTTACAGTACTTACAATCCATTCACAACTCGCACTTGTCTTCTTCCATTTGATGGATTATCTAAGTTGTCCATGGCATTTTCAGGGGACGTTTCGCTGGGATCTTCTATTGATAGTTGAGATTTTAGAGATATCATCTACTTGCCCTTCACTAGCATGAGACCTACTCGCTTTATAAACCTGTGATACCTGATATAAACCATGAATGCATGTGTTTTCTAAATGTATGATATCCAGATATATTATTGCCTAAGTAGCTTCCAGTGCCATTATTTCCATATCATGAATCATTAATTACTTGCATTGCGAGTGAACGCGAATATTGTGAATAGATCTATTGGGGGTGACGGCTCCCGTTTGTATACCCATGCTTGGGGTAGCCAAACGCACTATATTTGTCCTAATAGGTAACCTTGGCAAGTTACCTTTTCCATGGGGATATCTGTCCCTAACCAATATCACTACGGTGATTTCCCTGTTAATGTATTGATGTCATGAGCTTAGATGCAATAAATAATGTTCCCCATGATGATTGTCCCTGCAATACCAGTATTTCCACTATAACTTGTATTCAACTATTACATTTCAAACCTATGAATTTCACTCAACCTTTGTGTTGACCCTTTTTAGCATGTTTATCTCAGGTAATTGAGCAAGTTGCGGTACAGAGTGGCATGGACATGAAGATGGCTAAAACTTGTTATCATTCACATTTTATGTTTCTAGATTTTGGGACCTGCCTTTGTAAAACTCTAATTTGAAATGAATGATAACATATCTTTTGAATAAACGTCTCTTTTGGGTTGTTTTCTATGATTATGATTGTTGTATCCATGAAGTAATACCCTAGATTAGCTTCCGCTGCTATATGTAAAAATGGGGGTGTTACACCTCCTGTGATTATAGAGTAGTATCATTATGTTTGTTTGGGCAAACTGGAATATATGATATAAATATATATTATGGATATGTGCTTATGGTTATATGAATTGTATACTCGATATTGTTATGCTAAGATCATTGATTTTAATTTGATTTGTCATTGTGGTATAATTTGGTCAAAAGGCTCTATTGCTTTGATTAAATTTTGCGTTGTTTGTCTATAAGCAATCCGGTGTTAACATTGTGAGAATTGGTTAATAAAACTATTACCAACCTAAGTGTAATAACGTTTTATGCCTAATCTCATGTCTAACGAACTTGATGAGGA
>BQNB010116643.1:5063-21322 GCA_026074375.1 Tanacetum coccineum
TTGATACGGCGTATCGAGGGTTTCTTAGAGTAGGGACCACGTTTGGTATCTTCCAGAATATTTTATTTCCATATAGCTTAAATACGGCGTATTGCCTTCTTCTGGATACGGCGTATTTGATCTTGTTTCCTTTGTGGTCTTTGATGAGTGCAGGCACAGATACGTCGTATCTTCCTTGATGGATACGGCGTATTGGTTGTCAGAACATTAATGTTCAAAATGTCTTCGTTTAAGCTCTAGAATGCTGCCTTTTAGTTATCTATCACCAAGTATTCCATAATTACTGCAATTCTCAAATACAAACGATTAAGTAATAATTCTTTGCAATAATTTCATAAAATGGGTTAATTACATGGGATAAATGATGCTATAAAATAGACGTTATTTGATGTCATCACTTGGCTTTATTACTTGTTTCATACAAGATTTAACCATGTTGCCCTGATTTTAAAGCTTAATTTTGATATTTAAGTTCAAGAGCAATACAATGTGCTTTCATTTTTGAAAAATATTTTTGAAATTGGGCAATGGTCTTTTTGAGAAAACTATTTTCAGACTCGAGAGATTGACTTAAAAATTCAGTTGTCTTATTATCAAGTGGTGAATCAAGCATAGGACTTTTAACTTGACATTGTTTAGGATACTGGTCAACCCTACCTTCATTAATGATTTCAGGTTGCTCAGTATGTTGTTGTCTTATAGCAAAGATATTACATTCAGCCGTCGATTGTACCTCAGCAATTGGCTCTTCGTTATATATGGGTCTGATATATGTATCATCAGCAGATCTGTATCATTCCCTGACCTGCTGCTGTCATCTTGCACTTTTGATTCTATTTCATTGCTTCTCATGACAACCAAACCATTATCTACTGCTTTACCCGGATCAATCTTACTCTCTTGCGTCTGCAATTGTCTTTTATTCACCCTTCTATTATACTGTCTTTGATGACGTGTTCTTTCAGAAACAGACTTCTTAACATTACCCATGTGTTGGAGTAGTGTATCTCTGAAGTGTTTAACCGCGATTCTAGTGTATTCAACAAAGTACCTTTCTGTCATTTGACTATCATAATCTAAAGTAAACTTTGAATCGATGAATTGCTGGAACTGTTTGTTGATCACCCAAAAGGCTTCTATGGATCTATCTTCTTGAAATTAATCTTTGTCAAGTTGCTTTTGTAGTTGATCTACGCTGAGGATCATTGTACTTGTGAAAGTATCAGCATCTTGACCAAAGAGTGACATGAATGCCCGTTTGAATCCATGTTCGATGCGAGTGCCTTTTAAGTCTTCTTTAGAAAGAACTTGAAGGTGTGAATGAAGAGATCAAAAATATGCCATGCATCTTTCTTTTGCTTTTGACGTCTTGTATTTGATTGCATGCATATCTGTTGTTGCAGAATCCAAGCTGCTTTCTTTTACTGATTTGTTGGATGCAGTCTCTGAATTACTGTCTTCTTTCTCAGAACAAGTGTTTTGTATGACAACTAAATCAACTTTCAATGAATCAATATTCAATGCATGGATTGGATTTGAATGATCTGTTGATATAAATAATGCCTAAAAATATTATTAATATTTATCGACATCCTTACTTTTTGATAATCACAAAATATAAAAACGTCAAATGTAAAATTAAATGTAAACAAGTAATTAGTAGTAAATATTCATTCCGACACTCTAATCACTTAAAGGTATGAATAAACAAATGTCTAATGCATTTTGTGATCAAAGGAAATTTTTATTCAACCTCATGCTTTTATAAAATGTTGCAAACATTTTTATAAACATCACAAAACATTTTCTACATTTAAAAGAAATGTTTTACTCAAAATAAACATTTTGAATTTTAAATTTTCGAACCTAAAACGGCTAGAAAAAGTCCAGTAAACACCTCCCCTGAATAGGACAAAAAAGGGAGCGTCTGAAAATGGGCGCCCCCCTTAAATACATGGGCGATCCCCTATTTAAGGGGACCGGACATAGACCCCGCTCCTTCAGCTTGTCCTATAAATACTGGACTATTCCCCAATATTTTTTTCACCTTTTGCACTCATTCTTTCTGCTCAAAACAGCCCACATATCCTCTCTAAAATTCTTTGATCATCTAATCATAAAGCTTTGTTTCCAAGTGATCCAAGCTTAGAAATCTTTGATTAAAACCGAGAAAAGAATCGTATCTTTCGCGGGATTTTACAAAATCAAGAGGAAACCGTGAATGAAAATTAAATTTGACGTATTCAAGTATGCAGTAGTTGATTGGTTGGTTTGATTGGTTGTGTTATGTTGTGTTGAGTAATTGTCCTTTTAGTCCGAATTAAGTCCAACACAAATTCCAAAAAATGAAAAATGTCAATAACTCATAGTAAACGAAGGTTTTGGGCCTCGAAAAATCCGTAACCAACTAAAGGGTAGGTATACAGCGTTAATCCGTTCTCGTTTTTCTCTTCGATTTGAGAGGTCTGGGTCCTGAACGGACTTTCGGATCAAAAGTTATGGCTGTTTACTGAAACCTTTGTCTTACACTAGATGTTCTAGACAAACAGCAGTTGGTCAAAACGAACGATTCTTGGTCAAAAATGCAACGATTGTTAGGTCAAAACGCACGATTGTTGGTTAAAAACGCCACCGATTGTTGGTCAAAAAACGCAACGAGTCTTGGTCAAAACGCAACGAGTCGTGGTCAAAACGCAATCAATAAATTAATTGGGCATAGTAACGTCTAGTCAAAACGCAACGATGGTCTTCAAAACGCAACCTGTAGACAAAACGCAACGAGCAAAACGCAATGAACTTGATCAAAACGCAACGAGTCTAAAACGCATGAATTTCTGCTCAAAGCAATGATTTGATCAAAACGCAACGAGTTAAAACGCAAAAGAAACTTTCAAAATCGCATCGAAGTCAAATCGCATGAACTTGATCAAAACGCAAAGAGTCAAAAACCAATGTTTTGATCAAAAACGCAATTATGAATAGTCTCAAATAGCAACGCCGAACACCCCTTGATAGTAAAACGAGCCAGAATAAATCTTCAATACTTTTTGTAAGCTACGAAATGATGTTTATAACACTTAGTAATGATGCAAAGGATGTGATCTAGCCAAAAGTACAGTCTTTAACACATTTCTTACATCCAGAGTTGTTGTTTTTTTATCTTGCTTTTTTTCTTTATTTCGAACCAAAGAAAAAACAAACCAATAAACCCATGAAATTCAATCACTAAACACCCCTTTAGCTCTGGTACCACATGTTATCCCATGTATTAATCCATTTACACAATGATGTTCTTTACCAAAAATGCTAGAAAGATAGAGAGATATTTAGAGAGAGAAGTAGAGAGAGAAATAATTTAGATTAGAGAGAAGTGGTGTGTTACAAGTTAGTGAAATGTAACCACACCTTCACCAAGTGTGGTGCATGGATTTTTATACTAGCTAGCACTTGGGCTTTTAAATGGGCCGGGCTTGGTTTAACTTGGGGATATCTAACATGCGTCGGGTTTGGTTTAATTGGGCTTTGACGCCGAAGAAACACAGACAATATTATATTACTATCCAAGCCGTTTGACCCGAATTGCCTATTACAATACAAGACCTAGTTTGACTTTTAAGACCGATAACATTCTTGTTTGACTTAATATAATTAAGGCTAACACATTGATTTTGAAAATTTAGAGCATGATTATTTGAAACTTGAAAACCTTGATTTCCATGAAAATTATTTCCCCGATTAAAATTATATTCCCATCCCCCCTTTGACTTTGATTTTGATTATACCTATTTTGGCCATTGTTTTGCATCGAAGCAAAACCGGGTGGTGCCATTTGGTTGCTAGCACGGTTTGGAGGGGCCACTTGATTGTAAGTACCCGTTGCCGCACAAACACTTGATTGATTGCTATCGGTATTAGGCTAATTGTAATAAGCATGATGCTCACTACAAGTAACACAAGATTCCTCAGCCACTTTATCGTAGAGGGGTTTTTTGGAGTGACAACTATCTTAGAAGAAACAATCTCATCTAAGGTCGAACGAAATTTGGTCCGAAAGCTTATCATTTCTTTTCATCTGTCTTACTTGAACTTTCGCTACGAAGTGAATTCACCTAGATACTTTCGGTTTGTTTCGGCATTAACAAACTTTTGATTTATTCTCTTTATGTTCAAGGCCTCTCTCTATTAGTCTATCCAAAAGATTTTCAACTCGGGCGGCATTCAAGGAGTGTGTGTTCATTCTCATTTAAGCCATTATAGAATGTATCTATTTGGGTAAATCTGGAAATCCGTTGGTGAGGGGACATGCTCTAAGATTTCCTTATATAGTTTCATGCTCTCAAAATGTGTCTCCTCGAATTTTTGGGTAAAACGAGAGATTTCATTTTTTAGGTGGGTGGTCTTCGAGGGAGGAAAAATTTTATTCACGAATTTATGTACAAGATCCTCCCAAGTCAAGATAGAATTAGGAGGTTCTTTATCGTACCAAATCCTAGCGGCTCCCTCAAGTGAATATGGAAACATCATGAGTTTAATCACATCATTCGGCACATCCCTAAATTTCAAAGTCGAGGTAATCCTTTTAAAGTTGTTAATATGAGTATGGGGCTTGTCCCTCTCAAAACCATGAAATGGGTTGGCTTGACTTATGTAGCAAATTCGTCATTAATCTCAAAATGATCCGCATTAATTTCCTGGTATGACGTTAGCTTCTCAATACCCTTACGTGGGTGCTTAGGAGTAGCTCTTCATTGTTCGATTATTCTGCAATTGGTGCAACTTCAAACGATAGTACAACAGCTGGGTTCGACTATGTTTGGGCCGTCTTTGTTTTGGTCGTTTCTCGGAATGGTTACGGGTGAATTATTTAGATAATTGGAATTTCTAGTGCGCATGCACTATGCAAAAAAAAACACCCAAAAATAAACGAAGGGGGAGTGGGGGGGGGGGGAGGGGGGGGGGGGGGGGAGGGGAATGAGAAAAATTATATATACAAAAAAAATCTTTTTGTTTCACCGAATAATCAACAAACTTTTAGGGTTAAACCTTACCCAATTAAGTGAAAACTTGTAAAAGCAGCGGATGGGGGAGGGGGGTGGGGGGTGGGTGGGGGGGGGTTGAGGAGTGGCGGGGAGGAGTGGGAGCGAAAATCGCTCTTTAAAAAACGTTTGTCCTTCGGTCGTAGTTATTAGAACATCCCTTCTATAGGCTTATTGCACAAAAAAAAAAAATGGGTGGGGGGGGGTGTAATAAGGTACGCCTTTTTTGTAAAGTGGACACAAGACGGGGTTACTTTTTTTTGAATCTTTAGGATTGAGAAAACTTTATTAAAGGGATATTTCAAAAATTCTCTGTAAGAGAAGAGAATTAAATTGCTTGTGTATTTTATTATTTAAGAGAACACAATAAAAATCAAAAAATTCGGAAGAACAAATATTTTTGTATTTTTTTTGTTTTTTATTATTTATTTATTAACTTCTACATATAGTAAAAAGAAAAAGAAAGATATTTTTTTTACTTTTTTATATTTTTTATTATTTTATATTTTTGATTTTTTCAAAAGACGTAACTTTCGAAGACGAAAGAAGGTTCTTCCAATTCACGCTTCGACAATTCAAAACGGAAAGATAAAACGATTATTCTAAAATAGATAACCTATAAGCAACTTTATGACTTGATTAAACCAATACGAATTTGATCCAAAGAACAATGTGATGCTTTAACTAATCAAGTCAATCAAAAGTCTGTGGAAATCTCTGATTTAAATGTAAGTCTTCAAAAAAAAAAAGATTTGGTCATTACAGCTCTCAAGAATGAATTAAGAAAACTTAAAGGAAAGGATTTAGCTGATAATGTTGTTACCAAACACACTATTGCTCCAGAAATGCTTAAAGTTGATGTGGAACCAATAACCCCTAAATATACCAAATGAATTCAGGAGTTGCTTATAATAATCAGACAAACCTGCCCTAGCATCAACAATTCAAGTGACAAATTAGTGGTTGTGACCTCAAAGAACAAGGAAAAAAGAGTTAGATTCACTGAGCCCGTCACATCGTTAGGAAACACAAACAC
Source organism: Tanacetum coccineum (assembly GCA_026074375.1). NCBI lineage: Eukaryota > Viridiplantae > Streptophyta > Magnoliopsida > Asterales > Asteraceae > Tanacetum > Tanacetum coccineum. The sequence continues at coordinate 11,136 of BQNB010116643.1, forward strand.
AATAATAGGTTCTTTATCAAATCTAGTTTCTAACAAACCTATGTTGCCTTCTATAGGAGTAAAATCGTCTACTAGTGCTAACGGATCACAGCCTTCAGGCAATACAAAGAAAGATAAGATTCAACAAACACCAAGTAGTACTCAGAAGAATAAAGTAGAAGCCTACCCTAGGACATTTAAATCTAGTTTGAAAAATAAGAAGTGTGTTGTTGAACCTAAAGGAACTGAAAATGTGCAACATTCCAAGCTTAATGCGAATTCTGATCTTCTATGTGTGAAGTGTAATGGTTGCATGCTTTTTGATAATCATGATTTGTGTGTTCTTAATTTTATCAATGATGTAAATGCTCATCCTAAATCTAAATTTGTTAAGAAAAGTTCAAAGAGAAAAGTTTGAAAACCAACAGGAAAGGTGTTCACACATATTGGATATACTTGGGGACCTACTGGTCGGACCTTCACTATAGTAGGAAATGCGTGCCCTTTAACTAGGATTACCACAACTGCTGAAGTGCCTCCTAGGAAACCAACTGCTCTAGAAACTGATACACCTAAGCCTGTAGTAACATTACTCAAAGAAACCTAGGAAATCCAAAACTAATGTTCCTGTTAGCAAACCTAATATTATTCAATCTACATCTGCTAACAACAAGGAACCCAATAAATCTTGGGGATCCATAGTTTATGATGTTCCATCTTCTTCTCTTGATGAATGCAGGTTATCTAAATTGTTCTCTGGTATTTGGACTTTAGCTGCTCCAAGCATATGATTGGAGATCGCTCTCAACTCACCAATTTTGTCAATAAATTTTTAGGTACAGTAAAATTTAGAAATGATCACGTGGCAAAGATATTAGGATATGGTGATTATCAAATTGGGAATGTTATGATCTTAAGGGCTTATTACGTGGAAGGACTTGGACACAACTTATTCTTCGTTAGGCAATTCTGTAATTTGAACCTTGAAGTTGCTTTTCGTCAACACACCTGTTTTATTAGTAATCTAGAAGGTATTGATCTATTGACTAGATCTCGAGGCAACAATCTATATACACTGTCTCTTGGAGATATGATAGCGTCCTATCCTATATGTCTCTTGTCAAAGGCCTCAAAGACTAAGTCATGGCTATGGCACCAACGTCTGTCTCATCTGAACTTTGGTGCAATCAACCATTTAGCTAGACACTGTCTTGTGAGAGGTCTCCCTAAGCTAAAATTTGAAAAGGACCATCTGTGTTCTGCGTGTGCAATGGGCAAAAGCAAGAAGAAACCCTACAAACCTAAATCTGAAGACACCAACCAAGAAAAACTGTATCTTTTGCACATGGATCTTTGTGGCCCAATGCATGTCGCAAGTGTTAATGGAAAGAAGTACATCCTCGTCATTGTCGATGATTACTCTCGATTTACATGGGTAAAGTGCTTAAGGTCAAAAGATGAAGCTTCAGATTTCATAATCAAGTTTTTCAAGATGATTCAACTGCGGCTTAAGCACCTGTCCGACGAATCAGAACAAATAAGGGAACTGAATTTCTTAATCAAACTTTGCGTGAATATTATGAGAAGGTTGACATCTCTCATGAAACATCCGTTGCTCGCTCTCCACAGAAAAATGGTGTCGTTGAAAGACGTAATCATACGCTAATTGAAGCTGCCCGCACAATGTTGATTTATGAAAAATCTCCATATTCTTATGGACAAAAGCAGTTGCTACTACATGTTATACCCAAAATCGTTCCATCATACGTCTTCATCACGACAAAACACCATATGAGCTTTTACATGACAAACTTCCTGACTTATCATTCTTCTATGTATTTGTTGCACTTTGCTATCCGGCAAATGATAGTGAGAATTTAGGTAAGTTACAACCGAAAGCTGATATTGGTATTTTCATTGGCTATGCACCCACAAATAAAGCATTTCGAATTTACAACTGACGTTCCAGACGAATCATCGAAACAATTCATGTAGATTTTGATGAGCTGACAGCTATGGCTTCTGAACACAACAGTTTAGAACCCGTACTTTATGAAATGACTTCTGCAACAATCAGTTCAGGACTCGTACCAAACACTCCTCCTTCAACACCGTATGTACCACCTTCTAGAACTGATTGGGATATTTTGTTTCAACCACTATTTAATGAATTACTCAATCCTCCACCTAGTATCGATCCCCCAGTACCTGAAGTCATTGCTCCAAATGCTATAGTAGTAGCTCGAGCACCTACTGAATCAATCAGTCCACCTTCCTCAAAAATTGTTGACAAAGATACACCATCACCTAGTAACTCACAAACTTTACCCGAAACTCAATCTCCTGTCATTTCTATCGATGTTGAAGAAGAGAATCACGACTTAGATGTTGCACACATAAATAACAATCCATTCTTTGGTATTCTAATTCCAGAAAACATTTATGAATCTTCTTCTTCGGACGTTATTCCCATTGTTGTGCACACTGCTGCTCCTAACTCAGAACATGTTAACAAATGGACTACGAATCATCCTTTAAACAACATCATCGATGAACTCGAAAGACCTGTTTCCACAAGACTCCAACTTCATGAACAAGCCATATTTTGTTACTACAATGCTTTCCTCACATCAAGTTGAACCAAAGACTTATAAAAACGCATTAACTCAATCATGTTGGATTGAAGCAATGCAAGAGTAACTAAATGAATTTGAATGTCTTGAAGTCTAGGAACTTGTTCCTCGTCCAGATAAAGTGATGGTCATTACTTTAAAATGGACCTACAAGGTGAAACTTGATGAATTAGGAGGAATTCTAAAGAACAAGGCTCGATTAGTTACACGTGGTTACCGTCAAGAAGAGGGAATTGATTTTGAAGAATCTTTTGCTCCAGTGGCTTGACTTGATGCTATTCGAATATTCCTCGCATTTGCTGCTCACATGAATATGATAGTCTATCAAATGGATGTAAAGATGACATTCTTAAATGGCATTCTGCGCGAAGAAGTTTATGTTAGCCAACCAGACAGGTTTTTGGATCAAGACAATCCGAATCATGTGTACAAGCTTAAGAAGGCTCTTTATGGGTTGAAACAAGCTCCTCGCGCGTGGTACGATCTATTGTCGAAGTTTCTACTCTCTCAGGAATTCTCTAAAGGAACCGTGGATCCCACATTGTTCATCAGAAGACAAGGCAAAGATATTCTCCTGGTACAAATCTATGTTGATGATATAATCTTTGCGTCTACTACACCTGAACTATGTGACCAATTTTCAAAAATAATGTGTTCAAAGTTTAAGATGTCGATGATGGGCAAAATATCATTTTTTTTCTAGGACTACAGATTTCACAAAGTCCTAGAGGCATCTTTATAAACCAGTCTAAATATGCTCTAGAATCTTTGAAAAAATATGGTATGGAATCTAGTGACCCCGTGGATACTCCCATGGTGGAGAAATCCAAACTGGATGAAGATACACAAGGGAAAGCCGTTGACCCTACACACTATCGTGGAATGGTTGGCACCCTTATGTATCTTACAGCCAGTAGACCAGACCTAACATTTGCTGTATGCATGTGTGCCCGATATCAGGCAAAGCTTACTGAAAAGCACTTACATGCTATAAAAAGAATCTTTAAATACCTAAGAGGACCATTAATTGGGGACTCTGGTATCCAAAGGATTCTTCTATTACTCTAACAGCTTATGCAGATGCTAATCATGCGGGTTTCCAAGATACTAGACGAAGTACATCTAGAAGTATGAAATTATTAGGAGACAGACTTGTTAGCTGGTCATCAAAAAGGTAGAAAAGCGCTGTGATATCCAATACAAAAGCTGAATATATAGCCTTGTCTGGCTATTGTGCTCAAGTCCTTTGGATGAGATCACAGCTTACCGACTATGGCATTGGATTCAATAAAATTCCAATGTAACATGACAACAAAAGCGCTATTGCCTTATGCAGCAACAATATTCAACATTCTTGATCAAAACATATTGACATCAGATTCCACTTCATAAAAGAGCAAGTTGAGAATGGAGTAGTAGAGCTTTACTTTTTCAATACAGAGTATTAGCTAGCGGACATCTTCACTAAAGCCCTTGGCAGAGAAAGAATTGAATTTCTTATCTACAAGCTGGGAATGCGAAGTTTTACGCCGGAGACCCTGAAACAATTGGCAAATAAAGCTGAAGAATAGTGGTGGTACCTATTCAAATATCATGTATATAATATATATATATATATATATATATATTAAAAACCAGAAAAACCAAAAAGATTTTTTATTTTCTAAAACCTTTATAAAAACAAAATACAAAAATATAAAACCCTTAAAACCCTAAATCTTGAATTAGGGTTTCTCAAAATCAAAATTGTGTAAAACTTCAAATTTATTAAGGGGTTTTGCTTATTAGGTGTGTATAACACTCATTTAATTCAGTTTTATGAATGGTTAAAACACGAATATGCTATGATTAATTTTAGGTGCAAAAATTTAGGTTTAAGTGAAATATTGTAAAATGTTTGTGGGGTTGGTGTAAGTTAGTGTTTATGTGTATCCTTGAATGTATATGAGCCTTAAAAGGAATCCCTTGTGTGTTGTTTCTTTAGGAATGCATCAAAATGCTTTAACATTCTCGTTACTTGATTACTCTTGATGAATCTGTGGCTAATTAATGTTGTAAATGATCCTTAATGATATTCATATGTTAAGTCTGCTAAATAAACATGTTTGAGTATATAAAATATTGTTTATGATTTAGTGTTAGCTGAAGGCGGTTTAACAACCTCTTTTAGGAGGCTGTTTAACAACTCCTTCAGGAGACTGTTTAACAACTCCTTCAGGAGGCGGTTTAACAACTCCTTTAGGAGGCGGTTTAACAAACCCCTTCAGGAGGCGGTTTAACAACTACCTATAGGAGGCGGTTTAACAAGTGTCTTAAGGAGGCGGTTTAAAAATTGTCTTAAGGAGGCGGTTTAACAATTGTCTTAAGGAGGCGGTTTAATGACAACCAATAGGAGGCGGTTTAACAACTGTCTTAAGGAGGCGGTTTAGCAATTTTTTTTATTAAAATTTTCTGAATGCAATTTAAAACTCTAGTTAGGTAGCTAATTAAAATTGGTTAATTTTGCAATCTAATTAAGTTAAGTTGACTATATTTATGCCCAATTAAGTTGCATTTCAGATGATTAGATCTTAGTCAAATATGCTTCATGCCTTAATGTGCCTAATCACTAGTCATCACTTCATGAATCAAGCTTAAGTTTTTAATAATCAAAGGCCTTATAGTGTGTTATATATAAAATTGGTTATATACATGCAATATATTGGTCAAATCTTAGCAGAAACATAAATACCACTCAAGCTCAACATAAAGCCCTTGATGATGCTCTTGTTGCACATGCGGACCATCTTGAGTTTGGGAAATGCAACATGCGACTCAAAACAGACATCAAACCCAAGGAAGCTACATTTCAAGTTATGCTGGATGCTCTTGCTCTCACTCCTTTCTATCAAGCATTCCTAATCACTATAGAGGTTCCTGCCATCTAAATGCAAGAATTCTGGGCTACTGTCATTGTTCATAAGTCATCTATCAGATTCACAATTAACAAGAAGAAATTCTCTCTCGATGTTGAACTATTTAGAGAAATTCTTTAGATTTGCCTTAAGGTTCTAGGGTAACGGTTTAAAGAACCCCCACTAGAACATGATATTCTCGCTTTCTTAAGAGATCTTGGGCACTTTAGAGACATTCAGTACATCACTGACATGAGCATTGACTACCTACATCAATCATGGAGAGCATTCGTCACCATTATCAACAAATGTCTAAGTGGCAAAGATACTACATATGAAAAGATTCGTTTGTCTCGTGCTCAAATTCTCTGGGGTATATACAAGAATAAGAACATCGACTATGTGTATCTTCTATGGGAAGACTTCTTGTTCCAGGTAGAAAAAAAGATACTAAGAAAACCAACAAGATGTTATACCCGAGATTCACAAAGTCATCATTGATTACTTCATGTCAAAGGATTAGTCTATTTTAAGAAGGAACAAGATGTTTTGGCACACTACTCGTGATGACATATTGTTTACCTCTATGGGATGTGTATCCAAACATGAAAAGACTCAAGTATATGGTGCCATTCTCCCATAACACTTAACAAATCAAGCAATGTTGGAGTCCATAGCTTATCAGACTTACTATGCTTATGCTTATCGAGAGAAAGCCCTGAAAGAAAAGTACATTCAAAAGAAAGCTGAGTCTGACACGTCTCCCAAAAAGAAGACTACTCCTGCTTCTAAAGGTTCCAGACTCAAATCTTCAGCAAAAGTGGCTAAAACTGACAAGAAGAAGCAACCTGCTACGATGCCAAAAAACCAAAGGATTAGCTTTACTATCTGAGGTTGCATTAACTGAGGCTGAACAAATTAAGCTGGCTACCAAAAGAAGCAAGACAGAATTCTACAACTCTCACGCAAGTGGCTCAGGTGATGGAGTTAACACTCAGTCAAAGGTTCATGATGAGCAACAATAAAAGGTCTATGGTACAAATAAAGGAGCTGGTGTCAGACCAGAGGTTCCTGATGTACCCAAATATGAGTCAGGGAGTGATTAAGAATCTTGGACATTTAGTCAAGATGAGGGAGATGTTGATGAAGAGACAGATGTGAATGATGATAGTGAAGAAACTGAATCTGATAATGATGGAGATGATCTTACTCACCCTAACTTGTCAACTTATAAAGCATATGATGAGGAAGAAAAAGAAGAAAAAGCATATGATGAAGAAATGTCTCTAGATCAGAGAGTGTCAACACCACCTGAATATGAACTCACTGGAGAAGAAGAAAATAAAGAGGGTGATGATAAGGACAAGGAGGGTGAATAGGAACAAGACGAAGAGGATGATCTGTACAGAGATGTGAATATTAACCTGGAAAGAAGTGATGCTGAAATGACTGATGCTCAAGATAACCAAGACACGGAATATTCTCATGTGATTTTAACTCCTGTGCCTCCAGTAGTGCAACAACAAAGTTCTTTTGTTTCATCAGACTTGGTGTCAAAGTTCATTAATCCTTCTCCGGATATAGGTATTGACTCAATCTTAAATCAAAACATTCAGTCACAAACTCTTATCAATGTACCAGTTTCCGTAGCTGCTGAGACACCTTCTTCTGATACAACAATTCCTCAACCACCTATCTCCAACATTCAACCTCTACAACAAACACCAGAATCTACAACAACAACAACTATTCTAACAACGACCTTGCCAGATATTCCTAACTTCGCATCCTTATTCCAGTTTGATCAACAGGTATTCGCATTGGAAACTAAGATGTTTGAGTTCAAACAAACTAATCAATTTGCTGAAGCTGTCTCCTTAATTCCGAGCATTGTTGATAACTACCTTGCTTCCAAAATGAAAGAAGCAGTAGATGTGGTTGTTCAGCTACAAACAAACAAGCTTCGAGAAGACGCTCAAGCTGAGAATCAAGAATTTCTCAATCAGGTAGACTCAACCATGAAAACAATAATCAAGGAGCAGGTTCAAGCTCAAGTCTCCAAGATCATGCCAAAGATTGAGAAGTACGTAATAGAATCTCTAGGGGCTGAAGTGTTGGTTAGATCAACCAATCAACCTCAGACGTCTTACGCAGTAGCAGCTTCACTCTTAGAATTCAAATTAAAGAAGATTCTCATTGACAAAATGGAGGAAAATAAATCAATAAACCGATTAGACATTCAGAAGAATCTCTACAATGCATTGGTTGAATCACACAACTCTGACAAAGACATCATTTCCTCATAGGGTGATGTTGTCACACTGAAAAGAGGACGAGATGATCAAGACAATGATGAAGACCCCTCCGTTGGATCAAACCGAGGGTCAAAGAGAAGGAGATCAGGCAAAGAAGCCGAGTCATCAAAATAACCGACACATAAGGAGTCCAAGTCCACAAGTTCTTCTAAAGGTGCATCCAGATCTTAACCAAAGTCTTCGCACAAGTCTGCTCATGCAGAGGAGCATGGTCAAAAAGTTGATGATTTAGAAGATCACCCACATCAAGAGTTCACAGGAAATAATGATGAAACTCCTGTATGAGGGGCACTAAACAAAGATTGTTGACAACCGACCACCTCAACCACGGATCACACAAATGGCTCAAGCTGTAAGTACTCAATCTTCTTTCAATGAATTCTTGGCTACTCCCATTGACTTCTCTGCCTTCATAATGCACCGACTCAAAATTGATAATATGACTCAAGAAGTATTGACCGGCCCAACCTATGATCTTATAAAAGGCACGTGCAAGAGTGTGGTGGAATTGGAGTACCACTTGGAAGAAGTCTTTAAAGCTACCAATGATCGGTTAGACTGGCACAATCCTGAAGGGAAGCCATATCCCCATGATCTCAGTAAGCTCCTTCCGTTAATTCTGAATGAACAAGGTCGTCAAGTTATCCCATTGTATCACTTCATAAACAACGATCTTGAATATCTTAAAGGAGGGAGCTCAAGTAAAAAATACACCACTTCCATCACCAAGATAAAGGCTGCTGATTATGGTGAAGTAAAATGGATTGAAGACAAGGTTTCTAGAATATAGAGTTCGGTAAATGTTGTCTACGACAAGCATACTTACTGGGGAACTTATCACTAGGGTCCAAAACGTCAGAAATTCTACAAATATGCTACCAACATGGAATCATCAAAAGACGTCTACTCCAGACACATGATTATTGCAGTAACCAGCCTCAAGATCATGTAGTTTTTTGGTTACAGTCATCTATAAGAGATTATTGTTCGAAGACAGGACGATCAACTATATAAGTTTAGAGAAGGCGACTTTAAAAGACTTCATCGACAAGACATTGAAGATATGTTACTTCTCCTTGTTCAAGATAAGGTGACCAACTTCAACTTAGAAGAAAGGTATGCACTGAATCTAGCTTTACGAATGTTTACTAGACGAATTGTCATTTAAGAACGCGTGGAAGATCTAAAATTAGGAGTAGAAATCTACCAAAAGAAGATAAATCTCACAAAGCCAAACATATACCGTTCAGATCTTAGAAGAATGACTCCCTACACCGCTTACCCAGATATCCAAGGCATTATCTATGAAGATAAAATGAACAGAAATCGTCTGATGCGCACTGATGAACTTCATAAGTTCAGTGATGGCACACTAAACCATGTTTGTACTGCTCTCAATGATATTGACTGAGGGATTAAGATGGATTACTTGCCTAAGAGAAAATGGAGTAAACAAGAAAAGCAAAGAGCTCGTGTGATGATCAATGCTATCGATAGGAAGCTCAGAGATAGAATATTGATGAGGAACTTAGAAAAGTTTGTTGGTGGAAGACCTTACGGGGCTGACCTACGGCTGCTGGAAAGGATCATATGACTTGTCATATGCTGTTATCATATATCAGGTCTACCCTCATACATAATATACTTGTGAATATGTAAATAAGTAGTATAGACTTATGGGGATAATAAGGAGTGCTTGAGTATAAAGTTTTCAAGAATTTCTTAGTAAATTCAAAATTTTTCAAATTATTGTACTCAACACTGTCTTATGTACCCTTAAATATTGAGGGGGAGCATTAAAATGTTCCAATAACCGACTTGATTATTAATTGGACATACTTTCTCTGAAACCATGAATATTTAAATTAATTGATATCTAAAATATCAAGAGATTTGACATTTTTGATAAGGGGAGAAGATGTGATTAAAATATATGATTAAAAAAATGTGATTTTAAGATCTCAAGTGTACGCTATCCCATATATGTGCTAAACTCTTTCGATTAATCGATGCACATATAAAGGGGGAGAAAATGGGTACGTGTTGGCAGAAATGTGGAAGTACCAAAGACCGACCATTTAAATTAATGTATTGGAGTTATAAGGTGGTTAAGTTTAGGTATCTATTCCCATGATCCAGCCAGAACCTAAAGGATCTACCCAGGGATATTCCACTAGATAGTGTAGTAGTCCTTAGGTATGAAAAAAGGAGTAAATGTGAGAATAAGGGAAAAGTGCCGACTGAGATGAAGCTAGTACTGGAACAAACCCAACAAGGTACTAGTTATGAAGTCTCAATAAGCGCTGAAGGGGTTGAAGAATTAAAAAGAAAAAGTTAAGATAAAGGGTGAAAAGAAAGAAGCCCTC
>BQNB010116644.1:0-21322 GCA_026074375.1 Tanacetum coccineum
CAACACCCTTTTTTAATTTCTTTGTAATTCTAGCTCCTTGCTAGTTTTCTTTTAATAAAGTTGTCGTTCAAAAAAAAAGAGCACATGGTACAATAACGAGTTTGGCTCGTTAGTCTCATGTGGCATAAAGTTAAGTTCAAGTTACTCCACCGCGCGTTAAGTTACTTCACCGCGCGTTAAGTTACTTGGTGTGCGTTGGATGGCTCGTTGGTTGTGTTTCTTTTTTTATTTGTTATTTTTTTTTAATTAGTTTTTGTGGTGGGTTTGTGTTTTAATTTGGCATGATGTGTCTCAAAAGTGTAAGTTATGTGCAAGTATAAAACGGGTTAAATGGGTCAACCCGAAACCCGTTTAACCTATTCAACCCGTTTAACCTATTTAACCCGCCAACCCAAGTATATATACGGGTTAAATGGGTCAGGTTTGAGTTATGTTTAAACAGGTTAAGGTTGACATAACTGACCCGATTATTTAAATGGGTCAGGTTCGGGTTGGGGTTTTCTGACCCGCCAACCTGTTAACCTCAACCCGCCAATCAGAACCCGACCCAAATTGCCACCCCTAGTTTTGGGTAAGTTAATTGGTTGTAAGTTAAATGAGGAAAAACTTATGTGGTGCTAAAATGACACTAATTACACCTAGTGCTCTTATGAACAATCTAAAAATATTAAGACCATCCATACACTATTTGAATTATTACGGAAAACTAATAAAAAATGTGACATGTATATAGAAGTCACCGGTCTCTATTCATTCTTTAGCCCCAACTCGTAAATCGACATTGTTACTCATGAAGTTACTTTTGGCATAAGACCAAACACAGAGAAACACCAAAATCAAGTATTTGAAGCAAACTGCCTTATGCTCATCTAACTACAAAGACCAATCTGTTTTTAAATTTTGCTGGTTGATAGAGAAAATAATGAATGCCGTCCTTCAGCAATAATCTTTCCGGTTACTTTGTTCTTTAAAACAACAAGAGTTCCTTTATATGACCCTTTTCCGCCTAAAAGCTTTGCAGTAATCTCCAACTCATCCTGCCAAAAAAGTATTACAGTAAATTTCTTCAAACATAAGCATAAAAACAAACAGCCTTATCAGAAAATAGTGTCTCTAAGCAAGTGTGTCTTATACAAATGTGTCACACTTGTCATTTAATAGAAATCACACTTAAAAAACCTGTATTTTAAGGATTGCACGAAAGCCAATTTGATGTCTCCTCAAATTAGGAAACAAAACTAATTTAGTATCGTATATGAACTGTGAGATCTCCGATTCTAACTTAATATTCAAAACTACAAATTACACGCTTTTAAACCCCACCAATCTACACCAAGTATGCAACTCAACTAAAGATAACTTGCTTACCAAATGCCAAAGGGTGTTTGGCATTGTGTTTTGAAATTGATAATGCGATATGGAATACTCCGAATAAGATGATCTCTAGTAAAAAGGATTGTACAAGACAGTGTTTGCTTTGTTTGTCTGAAAGTTGTGAATATCATATAATTAACCACCACAGCCCCACCACAACACCACCACAGGAGCACCACCACCAAAAGCACTACACAACCACCACAACAGAACCACCAACACAACACCAGCACCACCACCACTACCACTTTTTTTTTCTTAAACTTCTTTGCTATACTATAACAAAAATTCGGGTGATACAAAAAAATTTCAAGCGATATCATCATAATATATTCAAAAACCTGCATGTTTAGTCATTCAACCCGTCGAATCAGTTTCTCTTCCCCATGCACATGTCGCTCAAAACTAACACATCTCGCCCGAACTTTTGAGCGACATTTTTTTTAAATTGCTACCCAGCCAACACGTGTAATGTCGCTCAACTTTTTAAATCTCCCTCGAATTGTTGAGCGACATCTTTGTCCGATTTGGTAATTCCCAAAAAAGTGTCCTCTGCGTGAAAAGAGTTACAAAATGTGTCATCTGCGGTAATTTTCGCAAAAAGTTAAGCTCCCATGTACACACACAATTTTCTATGTCAAGTACTTCAAATGATATATGAATTGTCTTTGTTAAATTATTACTCTTATATACATTTCACAAATGTTTGACCACCCTTTTGACCATGCTACAGTGCCAACCACATTGGGCCAAAAAAATTAGCCCAACTTCTGACCCAAACTAAAAAAAAATTAAACATGAGACCCAACACATAAAGCATATAAAAAAAATATTAAAATTTAACCGCCCGAAACAACGCGCGAGACATAAACTCATATAAGGGAAAAAGACCATGCTACAGTGCCAACCACATTGGGCCAAAAAAATTAGCCCATAATCTGGCCCAACTTCTGACCCAAACTAAAAAAAAATTACAAAACGCTACATTGCCAACCAAAGTGGGCCAAAACTATAGCCCATAATCTGGCCCAACATCTGACCCAAAGTAAAAAAAATTAAACATGAGACCCAACACATAAAGCATATAAAAAAAAAATTAAAATTTAACCGCCCAAAACAACGCGCGGGACATAAACTCATATAAGGGAAAAAACAAATTATGAAACATGATACCGAAAAAATAAACTCGCAACGTAATTCCATAAAATTATACTTAAAAAAAAGGAAACCCCTGTATGGCCAAAAAAAAAACCCGTTTAAACATGAGGCCCAACACATATGCCAATATAAAAAAAACAAACTATTAAACATGAGACCGAAAAAAATAAAATCGCACAAAATTAAAAAAAACACAATTAATGACCCGCAACAACGTGCGAAAAATTAACGCCCCGCAGCAACGCGCGAGTAATCCTGCTTGTTTCATCTATAATATAAATAACAAAACCTATAACATATTATTTTGTAAGGCCCTGTAATTCCCTTAGGGAACAATATGCTAAATTGATAAAATTTAATAACAAAGGGGAATAATTTAAAGGAGATTACAATTTGACCATAACTAATATACACTAACGTAACTGTCTATATATATCCGTCAATTAATCTGAAGTGACGATCATGATATAATAATCTTTAATTAATGTAACTTCATAACTGCATTAGTGCATGACACACTGATATGAACCCATCTCATACTGGTATGAACCCATCTCATACTAGATAATATCGAGATCACTCCAAAAAGTTAGCTCAAAAAAGATTGAACACCTAGACTTTATAAGCTACCAACCAATCCCATACATGGCCAGTGTGGGATTAGGGGTGTCCATGATATTAGAATCGGACCAAACCGGAACCGCAAGAACCGAGAACCAAAAATAAAAAAAATGTAGAACCGAGAACCGTCCCAAGTTCTTCGGTTCTGTTCCGGTACGGGAATTTTCAATAATTCCGGACGAGAATCATTGTGTTTAAAAAAATTCATTTTTTTATTTTTCAATCATTAATAAAAGACATACCATAACAATATAAACACACACACAAATTTCTCTAACAAAGCAAATCATTTCAATAATTTCAATAGTTCCAAATAACATAAATAAAAACACAAAATGTAAAAAAATATAAGTTTATAATTGTTCAAAAGTATCAAGAACACGCTTTTGTACATTGAAACTCTAACACATGCACTTAAGATCTTGAATACAAACTTCTTTAATAAACTCATCAAGCTTGGTGCACTAATAACATTAAAACATATATGTTGTAATAACTATTTTGTTAATTGAGTCAAATAAATATTACTTACATGTTGTTGAATGATCTCGATGATGATAAATGATCTGATTAAAAGTTAGGGTTTTAAGTTATTATGGATTTTAGGTTTTAGAATTTTTTTACAGTTTAGTAATCATCTTTTGCATAATGTCTCAAACAAACCCTATAAAAATTCATATTTTCAAAAGAATTTTTCTTTCGGGAAAGTACCGGAACCGGCCGGTTCTGTCCCTAACCGTCTTGAGAACCGAAAATTTGAAATTTTAGGAACCAAGAACCGGACCATGGTTCTAATATACGGTTCGATTCTGGTACGGTTCCTTAATTTTCTTTGGACACCCTATGTGGGATCGTAACAATACCACACGCTTTGAAAAACCAACATCCTTCTTGGTCACAGTTGGCACCTCTTTTTTTGAGTCCAAGCCACCACTCCAAGCTCATTAGTCAAGATTAGCATCATTCTTTTTCTATTCCAAGCCACCACTTTATAAGCCACCACTCCGATTGTTGGAACCGAAAGGTAAGGCTAGCTCTAATACACGTTGATACAAATCCATCCCATACGAGGTCCACTCCCAAAAGCTATCCACAAACCAATCCATACTTGGCCGATGTGGGATCGTAACAATACCCTACGCTTTGAAGAACCAACTTCCTCGCTTGCCACAACTATGTTGGTGAGGGTTGACACCTCTCTTTTTGGGTTCAAGCCACCACTCCATAGTCCACTACTCCGAGTTCGTTGGTCACGATTAGCACCCTTCTTTTCCGGGTCCAAGTGTTGGAACCTCAAAAGGTAGGGCTAGTTCGTATCTTATATGAACTGATATGAACCCATCCCATACTAGGTCACATCAAGCCACGATCTAGGTGTAAAACTCACTCCAAAAAACTAGCTAAAAGGAGAATGGAACACCTAGACTTTATAAGCCACCAACCAATCTCATACTTGGCTGATATGAGATCGTAACACACACACCCCTACTAAAAATGCACAAATTCTAATTTCAAACCTTTTAACAGGGCTTAACTGCTCCTTGCACAAATTCGATTTACGCAAAGTTATTCCATAATTTAAGAAAGAAAACAAAATGTATCATAAATAACACATACCATAGAATAATTATAAATCCTACTTATCGTCAACAAACTATGCAAGCATGATACGAGGCCTTCAAAAGCATAATACTTGAGACTATATACATTAAAATTCCTATCCTTAAAACATTACACTGGATAGGATATTTGACTGATGAGAGCAAGAACTACAGTCTTTGTTATAAGACTATCAGTACTTCTACTTCTGTTTTATGATATAAAGGATTGTGTAGTGAAAAGATGATTGATCATCCCTGCTTTCTTTCAGTAAGTTCAACAACTTCTTTGGGGCGTTGACCAATTCCAACCATGCTTCTAACTCATCTCCTTCAACTTTCTCCTTTCTCAACAAACATAGGGAAAAAATAAAGATTATATAAGTTCATTATTCTTGTTAATCAAATTCAAATTGTGTAACAAATAAAAAAACTGAAATCCTCTAGCTTATAAACCAAGACATCATTATTAGATGAGTAAATTGCAAAAATCGTCCTTGTAGTTTGGTCAAATTGCAAGTATCGTCCGTATAGTTCAGAAATTGCAGACAACGCTCTTGTGAAGAAACTTTGGGTTCATTTTCGTCATTGATCAAACTGAAATGACTGAAATACCTCTTTCTCTTTTTTTTTTTTTTTTTTTCTTTAACTTTTTTTAAACATCTTTTATCACTATCACCATAGTCCATATAAAACACATACTTTATCTTCACTAACCAAAAAGGTTACTCTAATCCACAACTACAACTTTAAGAAAAACTCAAACACAAAGTTGGGTTTCCCAGATCTGCACACATATGAACGGATGACCCGTGGTTTTGGCGTGAGGAGAAGATGTCGGCGAACTCAGTCAACCGATGAGAGTGATCGGAATCCCTTTCTGTTACATGTCTTTAACATAACCTTCATAAATTTAACAAAGCTTCATATGAATTTATGATTGATCTCTCTAACAATTTGATGAGTAAAGTACGAAAATGGGGACCTACTACAACATACGAATCCGAGGTCATGTAATACAAATCACTCTAGTACGAGTCATGCTTGATTTATGGATCTCGTGGTAGAGCTATGTATCGTCGGCAGTGGTGTAAAGTATAAATTAATATAAATTACCAATTTTTGGATATAACATAAAAAAAACAAATAACCCCGTTACACATTTAATATAACTTATAAAACAGAAAAAAATAATTATGTTTATACTATAATAAAAACATATAATACTTACAATGCCCCGTGCGTGCAAACACGGGGAATTAAAACTAGTACAATATTATAAATAAAAACATATAGAAATAATAAATAAATAACTTTATATACAAAAAAAATAATATGTTTTCATAGGATCTACGATCCCGATCCCGATCCTATACGTTCCGATCTTGCAAAGCCTTATTCCATAATTTAAGAAAGAAAACAAAATGTATCATAAATAACACAGACCATAGAACAATTATAAATCCTACTTATCGTCAACAAACTATGCAAGCATGATACGAGGCCTTCAAAAGCATAATACTCGAGACCATATACATTAAAATTCCTATCCTTAAAACATTACCCTGGATAGGATATTTGACTGATGTGAGCAAGAACTACAGTCTTTGTTATAAGACTACCAGTACTTCTGTTTTATGATATAAAGGATTGTGCAGTGAAAAGATGATCGATCATCCCTGCTTTCTTTCAGGAAGTTCAACAACTTCTTTGGGTGCGTTGACCAATTCCAACCATGCTTCTAACTCATCTTCTTCAACTTTCTCCTTTCTCAACAAAAGCAGGGAAAAAATAAAGATTATTTAAGTTCATTATTCTTGTTAATCAAATTCAAATTGTGTACAAATAAAATAAACTGAAATCCTCTAGCCTATAAACCAAGACATCATTATTAGTTGAGTAAATTACAAAAATCGTGCTTGTGGTTTGGCTAAATTGCACGTATCGTCCGTATAGTTCAGAAATTGCAGACAACGTTCTTATGAAGAAACTTTGGGTTCATTTTTATCCGAGTAAATTGCATAAATCGTCCTTAAAGTTTGGCCAAATTGCATGTTTCGTCCCAAACGTTACGAAAGTGCAAGGATCGTCCCTGTGGGAAACCTTTGGTGCAAGTATCGTCCCTGTGAGGAAACCTTTGGGCAAACCTTTGGTGCAAGTATCGTCCCTGCAGGGACGATACTTGCACCCTAATGTTTCCCACAGGGACGATCCATAGCTCTTTCGTAACGGTTGACGACGAACACAACACAAACGAAAAAATGGAGAAAAAATGCAATTTGGACGTCAGTAAAAAACTATTATAAAGACGATTTACAAAAATATAAAAGAAATGCAGATATTACTCTTTTTACTATATATTAATCTTAATAATCTCTTTTTTTTATAATTTTTATTTTTTTTATAGTATTATTTTCCATTATTAACCTGATTTATGCAATTTACTCTTTTTATCCTTGATCAAACTGAAATGACTGAAATACCCTCTTCTCTTTTTTTAAATTTTTTTCTTTAACTTCTTTTTTCAAACATCTTTTATCACTGTCACCATAGTCCATATAAAACACATACTTTATCTTCACTAACCAAAAAGGCTACTCTAATCTACAACTACAACTTTTAGAAAAACTCAAACACAAAGTTGGGTTTCCCAGATCTGCACACACACGAACGGATGACCCGTGGTTTTGGCGTGAGGAGAAGATGCCGGCGAACTCAGTCAACCGATGAGAGTGATCGGAATCCCTTTCCGTTACTTGTCTTTAACATAACCTTCATAAATTTAGCAAAGCTTCATATGAATTTATGATTGATCTCTATAACAATTTGATGAGTAAAGTACGAAAATGGGGACCTACTTACGAATCCGAGGTCATGAAATACAAATCACTCTAGTACGAGTCATGCTTGATTTATGGATCTCGTGGTAGAGCTATGTATCGTCGGCAGTGGTGGGATGATGGTGGTAGCGTCGACTGTGTTGTCGTTGGCAGTGGTGCTAAATGGAAAGTGGGACAAATCAAAATGAGGAATCATAAATTTGGGATGTGGAGAAACATTTTGTAAAGGTGTTTTTCGTTGATAGAGAAGGCACGTGGGTGGAAACTGATAAAGGTGTGGAAGATGATAAAAGGGGAAGTTTATCGCTCTTTGATATTGATTGGGTGAAAATAAAGAGGGAAATAAATTTTGTGGGTTAAAAAGAGATTTGGTGTTTTTCGGCATGCAACGGCGGTGCACGTTTTCCGGCAATGATATGAGGCGGTGGTGGTTTCTGTTTTAGTGGTGTTGGTGTGAGGGTGTGGTTAATTGGTTCTGAAGAATAATAAAAAATGGCGATATTGATAAAAGATGATGATAAAGATATTTAAAAAAAACAAGTTAAAGAAAAGAAATATGAAAGAAAATTCAGTCATTTCAGTTTGACAAAGGACGAAAATAAACCTAAAGTTTCTTCACAAGGATGTTTCCTGCAATTTTTGAACTATACGGACGAAACATGCAATTTGGTTAAACCACAAGGATGATTTTTGCAATTCACTCTTATTAGTTTGTAACAAAGCGTCTTTCTAAAGAGTGATCAGAATTGTGAAAAGCAATAATTACATACATTTTAGGTAAAGGGGAGCAAAGTGTATTGATTTTAATATATTTGCATACCCATAGGGCCAAACCATAGGCAATACAAAAAAATGTCATTCGCAAAACATGTTTAGGGAAGACAATAAGCAAATAACCTATGAAAAAAAAAATCTATATACACCTGTCAAAACATCTATACCGATGAAGCAAAAACCAAAACTCAACCTCAGCTAAACTATACATGACCATGGACAGCAAGATAATGAGGCAACAGCAGATCATGGCCATGACATACATAAAAATAGGGTAAATTACACTGTTGGTCCCCAAGGTTAGGTCCGATTGCGGAGTCAGTCCCTAGATAACGGGGTCGATGTCGTTAGTCTTTTTTTGTTATTGTTGTTACCCGTTTGGTCCTTCGAGCCCCGTTATACGTAACGGGTGTTAGTTTGACTTTTCAACGATGGGCAATTTAGTAATTTCAAATTATTTCTTATTTCACAATTGGTCCCTAACTCAAAATTCAAAACGATAATGTTTACCGAGGCATTTTTTGTCTTTTTCCAATAACACTATTGGTCCCTAAAGCCATTTTTTTGTCTTTCACCACTTCTTTGTTTTTTTTTATCTTTTATCACTTTTTTGTTTTATACTAAATTTTATACCACCCTATTTGGTTTGTGGATGGATTTCAACAAACATCTAAATGAATAGCTTTAATTAATTTTCTTTTGGGTCATGTCTACGTCTTCTCCATACTTTTTTCTCATAAAAAATGAGATACACCATTGTTTATTTTCTTATACACTCATCCATGTTTGCATGCCATTGAAAGTACCACGGCACCACCTTTATATGGATTTCCCGAAAAACCGTTGAGCCGTAACCATATGATGTTTCTCGCCACCCCGCTATCCAGACACATACCGCGCCATTCAAAACATCATGTGTATGATGTTTGCTAATATGTGTAAATCGTTTCGCCGAGAGAAATGTAAATCCTTTATTGTTTCAAAATCAGTTCAAAACACACATACGCATTCATCTTGTATGCGTCGGAAACCGTTTGCAAGTTCGCTTGATGATGATTATCATAAAATCTCAGATGACATGACTATGACGGTTATGATGATTAAAGGCGATGATGTTGACGATCGATGACGACGGTGATGCAAGAATTGAAGATGCTGATTTTGTTTGCATTTTAAGTTGCATCTCAGGATGAGCAAGTTGATGCAAATTGCCAGTTGATGATCATGTTCATAACTAAGATTGATGCAAATAAAAATATGATTTACTATATACAAATACAGATCATCTTCCATATATATATACAAAATCAGGTTCTCAATGATATTTTTGTACCCAAATCATGATTTGGGAACAAGCTTGAATACAAATGTGACAAAGTGGTAACAATTATAACTCACTGTTAAAGGTAAAGAATGACCTACTAATCCCTTGAAGCTAAATGCTTCAGGATTGAGAACTTATAAGATACTCGTATATCATTTTGCTAAATTTTGCTGGTCATTTTATGAAACAATGAATGTCGTCCTTCAGCAATCAACTCTCCCGTTGCCTTGTTCTTCAGAACAACAAGAGTTCCATTATACGCCCCTTTTCCGCCGAGAAGCTTTCCACTAACCTCCAAGTCATCCTGTCAACATAATACTTTCTAAAAGATAAGCATATAAAGACATGACACCATAACAGAAATGGCTTCTTTAACAGGAGTACACGACAACAGCAAAACAACAGCTTTGGCACGTCGGTATGGTTTTACAGATTTCTTCACATTTTGTGACATAACATATATAAGAATTTCAATATATTTGTTAGGCAAACCCACTAGGGAGCATATGCATTCTTTTTATTGAAAATGAGTTAATTTTCAGAACTAAGTTTTAGCTATCGAATGGATACCACTATTTGTGGGCACAATTACTTCAGCCAAACATCATGAAGTTGCTTATAAGTTAAAACCCACAATTTGACTTTCTGAAGTGAAACTTTAATGCTAATTTTATGGAGCCCAACCCAATTTTAAGTCAAACTTTAATATTGGCATTTGGACAGCCATTGACTTGTAAAAAGTCAACATTAAATTTCTTGAACCAATGAAATTATTAACAGTATCCTTTGTAAACCAGATATCGTGCACTACTCCATTTATTATTTTCGTTTCAAACAAAACTACATATAAGTATTTAACCTTATAAGGAGTGATTCCTTTCAAGCAAGCTTAGTTATGCAGTTTTGCACAACCTTTATAAAGAGTCAACTTTCTATCTTGAGTCCAAGCATAATAACATCTAACAAAGAAACACAACCACTATACTCAAGCATAGATTTCAACAAGAGCTAGATTGCTTACGAGTTTTGTGTGTTTGGCATTCCTCTTTGGAAGTAATTTACCTTTTTTTTAACAAAAAAGTATTAAATTGATCTCTGCGTTTTCCATTCGCACAAGTATAGGTTTTTTAGTGGTTGCGGTATTCTATAGTAATTGTTTCAGCGTCAATCAGTTTCAAATGACCAAATTATATACGGGTCATTTCACTTGAAAATCCTTTAAAGTTTTCCAGGCACTTAGAGGGGTGTTTGAAGTTGCTTATCAAAACTACTAATCTGATTATTGCATCTAAAAACCTTAAGGGTGTTTGGCAGAGCACCACATAACTTTTTTTCCCTTTCTGAGGATAAAATAAGGGGGGTTTCTTATTCCAAATTGCTTATCCGATTACTAATGAAAAGAATAAGCAATCTTGGTAAGCAATCCCAAACACCCTCGAAATAAATGCTCAAGCTAGTAAAGAACTCACATTGAGCTTCGCCTTCGATAGATAAGCAATGGACATATCGACAGAAACTTTCATAGGTGCATCCTTCTCATGCAGCAACGCCCCACCAATCAAATCAACTAGATTTGCAATTGCCCCACCTGCCATGTCTCCATTCCTATCCTGTTTTGAGGAAAGTTTTTACAACTAAACCTCAGCAACAACCAAACTTTCATAGGTGCATTCTATATGACCACAAAAATGTTAAAATATGCTAACATTTTTGCAAGGGCATAATACTTTGCATAAAATCAAATTGCCCCTCACCTTGAAGCCAAACAATGTAAAAACCTTATATCTCTATCTTCATTTTTGTGTGCATAACGACTTTTGTCTAAATTTTTTTTTTTGCCCCCCACATAGGCCAAGTATTTGGTCGTGGTTTATCAAGTCTAGGTATCCCCTCCTCTTATAAGCTAGCTTTTAAAGTGACTTCTACACTTGGACTTATGAACCGATACGAGCCTCGATAGGTTCGTATTCAGGGTTGTTTGAATCCTATTCGAGTAGTTTAATGGAATAAAACTCGAGTTATATAATTCTTAAATAAGCATGAAACAAGATAAATGAATATAGTAGAATTGATAGGGAGTTGTTTATTACAGTTAGGCGAGGGGGAACCGTTAAAGAGCAAGAGATGAAGCCATGCCGCAATTGGTCAACTTTTATGCCTTTGAGTGCGAAATCATCGTAAAAACAGTATGTTACTTCTGGTTTCCGAGAAGATGTGTTGACTCCTGAGATCTTGTCGGAATCTTGGTCGATCACTCGGAGATACTCTCTTGTTCTCTTCTCCATTTACGACTCTGATATCACATGTTATCAAACAAACGTACAAAAATGTGGTCGTTGGGACTTAGTCTAAACGTAATCACTTTTGGTCGGTCGTCCCATGTGGCAATAAAAGGGACGCGCCCTCCCACTACGCCGACCGAAGCAAGACGCGTTCACCTCCAACCTTTGCAAAGTTAGGGTCTTCTGCACGACCGATGAATTAGAGGAAGATTGTGTATTAAAAAAAAATTAACTCTTTCTTTTATATTTTTATTTAAAAAAAAAACAATCCCTCCATTCATTATAAAATCTCACTTTTTATACCATTTCTAATCACAAAACACCTACATTTTATACAATTTATATTATTCTTTTTTACAATTGGCTTTAATGTTCGATACCACATTAGAAGAACGATGAAATTCAAGTTTTGGTTCAAAAAAAAAATTGACGAAGATATGGTTCATCAGAAAGCGATTCTGGATTTAGCCTTGCAATTTGATAATGCATGCACAAACTAAAGAGATCTTAGAAATGCATCGAAGAAATGTAATCACATTCTACAGAGAGCGTGTTTTGACTCGACACTTTTCTTAAAGAAGGTTCTGATAAAGATTACGAGCTAAAAATCTTTCTATGTACAAAAAAGGCGGCAAAACAGAAAACACTAATGAATGCTTAAGTTAGCTTGGTTACATGAAATAATACAACAACGCTCAGAACCCCAGATATAGTTGGTTCGTCAGCAAGACTTATGAGTATTTGTGATGTATACCTTAGTGCGGAAGAGGTCTACATCAACTAAATCTAGTGAGAAGCCTTAAGAGAAACACTAGAAGAACAAACAATGAATGAAAAGGCACGGGAGGAGAAGAATTGGCAAAAACAAGCTGATGATGATGAATCCTTTATGGAATTTGGGGTGATGAGAATTTATTCGTTTACGGAGTCTTCTGTTTAATAATAGAAACTATTTGTGTGTAGTGTGTTACTAATTTTAATGTTTAAATTGATTATTGTTTTTTAAATTATGTTATTTATTTTCAAAATTTGAATTCCAAGGGCTGTTTTTCGTTATAAATACCCTCACCATCTCCTCATTATATCACACAACTTCTTATCCAACTATCCAGATGGATTCCAATTTCACTAACGAAAATGATCCATGGGAATACAGTCTTGATATAGACGATTCTGATCTTCATTTAACACCTGTTCTGCGTTCGTCTAGTAGCGCACATGTTGAACCATCTCCACTTACACCCCATATCGAGTTAACATAATACCACGGGTCCTGCGGTGTTGTTTATGCTATCTATTAGCAGTATGTGATGAACCATCTTCTCAACCCCAAACCAGTTAGGATAATACCAGGTTCTGCGGGTCTTGGTTAGAGAGCAAGAGCTTAAAGGAAGAATATGTATTTATTCTTGATCCGGATGGGGGCTTGAAGGCGACCACTAGAATATATGCAGAAAGTCGTTGAGGATGTGGGTTGAGATATCTGATTTTAAAAGTGGAGGCATTGGGTTTGACGCCATCTTAACTATGTGAATGCTTTTGTTGGCACTAATATAACGGGATGTTTGGGAGACATTAGACAACTTTCTTAAAAGAGAGAAAACTTGAACAAGTTGTTGTTAATAGTGAAGTCTTGTTATAGAATGCTTCTGGAGATTTAAATGTGATCTAAAGATCTTATCGGGTTACCAGTACATGAAACACATACACTACAAAGTCCTTGTTTGTGGGTTAGTTATGGAATTGGTTATTATTGTAGGAGCTGCTATGATACTTGCCAATGTATCAGTTTTTATCCTAAACCATCAATTGAATTACTTAACATTACAAAAGAAAATGAAAGAATTGTGGTTGAGGTTTTTTTTCCGTAAGGATACGGTTTCATTAGCTTCATATTTTGTTTTTCATTCCTGTAATGTAATTTTCGCAATTTACTTATGTAATTTTTAATTCCATATGTAATTTTTCAAATTTGAATCAAAACAACTACTATCCAACGGTTAATATTCGAACTATTTTTTTAAAACTGTATCTGTGTTGTAATTTTAAATTCCGTCAAAGTTCATGTTTTTTATTTTTTTTTTTTTTTGATTTTTTTTCCCGTAATTTTTTTCCGTTTTTTCTTCGTGTATTTTTATTTCCGTATTTTTAATTTGTAAAATGTTTAATTATTAATGTAATGTTTTTTTAAAAAAAAAAATTTCGGTGTCCTCTGCGGTCTAAGAGAGAGAAAGCTGAGTGGTCTAAGAGTTGACTCCTGAGATCTTGTCGGAATCTTGGTCGATCACTCGGAGATATTCTCTTGTTCTCTTCTCCATTTACGACTCTGATATCACAGGTTATCAAACAAACGTACAAAAATGTGGTCGTTGGGACTTACGATTTCATATTTATCTGCTTCCTAACTCTAGTCAAACAGTTTTGAATCATCCTATTAAAAAATTACAAGTATTTATTTATTTTTTCTTAAAAACCTTTTGAGTAAATTACACGATTCATCCTTAAGATTGTATGAAAGCAACACGTTTAGCCTCGGTTTCGAAATAAATACAACATTCTTCCTTAACGTCTCCATTTCGTAACCTCGATGTCCTTTTTTCTAAAGGTCATTAACATCTACCATTAAATCATGTCACATGCATATCACATGAGGGCAATTTTGTCACTTCACACATCTTCATCTTCAACCTTGATTCTTCTTTATACAAACACCAATGTTTCATCACCGATGCCACCTTGAACACACACAAAAATCTCTTGAATTCGTGTTATTATCTTATGTGATAATAACCGATACATAAACACCCATTTGGTTTTTTTTGAAATCTTAAACTTACAATAGATTTTCGAATCTTGTGTTTTTGAAATGAGTTTTGTTTTGTTTCTTGTTTTGAATCGTGAAAAATTACCAAGATATTACGGGGTTCCTTTACTTGCCAAGACCGAATCCCTTTACTTCTTTGTTGACACGAAATACAAACACAAACCAAAGCCCTCTTATGGATTTCGGTTTATGTTTGAAAGGACCAGACTTGTGGGTGCAATTTCGAGTTTCGAATCCGATTTGTTCTCGAAATGATTTTTAGTTTCGGGTCAGTTTCTTCTTTGATAATGGGTGTGTCTAAATCTTTAAAAATCTTTTTATGAAAATGCAACCCGAGATCGATGATCTGGGTTTCTTGATTTTCTAAAGTCTTGAATGATATTAGTGCATTGTGTACGGTTGAGCAATGAAGTCATAGTCAAAAATGCTGACACGTGATCAAAAATGCAATGACAATAAAAATGCTATGACTTCACATTTGTGTGATTCCTTTGTTGACCCGAAGCCATAGCCCAAAATGTGGTGTTGTGTAAGATTTATTTATTTATTTATTTATTTATATAAAATAAGAAATACCGAATTAAACTTAAATAAATTTCATTAAAATTTAAAACACATTATAATAAATAAAAAAAATTACATAAAAAAAAAAACATAGTACATAAAAAAAATAATACAATTTAGTGATTAAGGTTTCACAAATGCTCTATGAGGTCGCGTCGAAGCTCATTGTGCACTTTACTATCTCGAAATTCTTTGGTTCTCCTAACATGTAAATCACATCGTTCGATCCAAGTTCGTTGAATGTTCGGTTGTGGATTAACGAACATATCTTTAAAATTTGACAATTCAAATTTTTCCGATTGCAATATCATGTCATGTAATATTATACAACAACACATGATTCTTTTCAACGCGTTTATTTTTAAAGCGCACGCGGGTCATCGTATAATTCCCCAACGACCTTGTAGGACTCCGAAAGCTCGTTCAATATTTTTTCTTGCACTTTCTTGAACTCTTTTAAACTTTAAGGTTTTTCATCCCTTGCAATATGTAACACCCCCCAAAATCACAACGCAGCGGAATACCACTTGGGGTGCTACTTCATAGCATAAAGTACAAGTTACAGAAAACGACTATAAGTGAGACGTTTTGAAAAGTCAACCATTCGATAATTTTTATAAACTATCAGAGTTACAACATGTCCCATTTATAATGCAATAGAAAACATTTTTTTAAAACGTTTGTCGAATGGTACTCCAATTATAAAGCCTTCAAAAATATATCTGCACGACTCAAATGCTCTCAAAGCTCCACTGGCAAAATAACAACCTGAGAAAATACATGCAAAACGTCAACAATAATGTTAGTGAATTCATAGGTTTAAGTAAAAGCAGTATTGAAATAATTCAAGTAATATTTCAGTAAGAAAAGTAGTGTTACAACGTTTCAATGTATTAGTTCCGAAAACCAAGTAGTGATTCAATAAATCAAGAAATATTCAGTAGTGGACCACAAGACTTAAGTAATGTAGACAAGAGAAACAAATTCACCAAGTCTAAATGAAATATATATTATTGCACTAAGCTCATGACACCGAGCTTAACAGGTATTGCAATCAATGCAATGGTGATGCCGCACAAGGTAGGATGTTCTGCCAAACAACCTAGGAAATACTACAAATGTTAAATGCGTCCGTTTGACATGGCACATGGTTTAAATTACCCGGACGGGGATTGTCAGTCCCAATAGATCTATCCATAACACTCACGCTTACTACAATAGCAATTAACGGTTCATGATTCGGAGGGGACTTAAGTGGCATATGCGGTAACTTAGGCAATAATCTGGATCACCTACAATTTAAAAACACTTGTGTCTAATAGTAAAACAAATAATGTGTTCAAAGCTCACGGTTTTCATATATATAGGTATTCAATGGTCTCAAATGATGTAGTAAACAAATCAAGCTATAATCACTTCATAAGAAAACAACCATGTATTGCACATGTTTTATAAGTCATGTAGTAAGCAAGTAAAAGTTTTAGTAAAAATAGTCATGTAACGCTTATGTAGTAGAAATCAACGAGTTAACTTGGTAAAACGAGCATGTATTCTCACCCCGAAAACAGTTTATGAAAACCATTAAAAGAGAAAAGGTGGGGCTATGAACTCGCCTTAAATAGAAGTATCGAACGAGAAATCAACAAAGGAAAGAACGAAGACAATGTCTCAACCGCGACCTATAATAATAGTAGTCCGCGTATTAGAAAATTGTAATAATTATAAGAAAAATGCGTAATTTGCATGAGTATATAAATATATAGACATCGACATATATGTAATCTTATACCGTAGAATCCATGTGCGCGCCTCAACCTACTCATTAATATACTCTAAGTGTTTCGCCTTAAGTTTATATACCATTTATCCTTTTCGACAAGTTCACATTTAATAAAAGTTACTAATTATTAACCTTTTTGTTTTAGACGAAATCGAAAGCTTTAGTATGACTTAGTATTTGTAAAAATAATTTCCGTTATGATTTTCTAAGTCCGTCCAATAGACTTCTCCTACATCAAATGACCAATTCTTAAATTTTTACCATCTTTGACTTTTTAAGTCAAAGTATTTTATAAACTTTGACTTCGGTTTTTAACCCGTCATTATGCATTTTTAAGACTAACAAGCCTCGCGGCAAAGTAAAACGACATTCTGAACAACTTTCGTGTTTTACCTGAGACCCAAAACGACACAGAAAATGACGAAAATGCCATTTTCTCGAATCTGCAGCAAACTATATCTTTTTTTGAAATAATGTAGAATTTGTTTTTAAGTTTTTTGGCCCAACATTAAGTATTTTTAGACTTGGCTATCTTTGTGAAAAAGTAAAACGGCATTCCGGACAACTTTTTAGTTATACCCGAGACCCAAAACCCAACAGAAAATGACGATATTGCCCCTGTAAATTTCTGTAGAATTTTTTTTTCTAATAGATGGTTGAAATATTTTTCCATGTTTTTAACTTCTAATGGCCGCCAGTTCTTCGTTTTTAGTAGTTACGGGATGTGCGACCTACCATTTCGAAGCTATGAACGTCCCCTAACATATTTTCAATCCCAAATTCAGTTTTACAAAGTTTAACCCGGCCGAATACAGCTCTCTAATTTTCTGCACTAAGTGGGTGTCTTAAAAACCTTTCAAAACTTAAAATTTTCATATTACAAACATCTCCAACACTCTTAAACTAACCTAACCCTATTACTAATCATCTCAAACCAACAAATTACTTCAAATCAACATGCACCACAATCTATGGATTCTCGATATAAAATCAAAAACATGCAAAGGACATATAAGTTAATCAATGTAAAAAGGTTAATAGAGGACTTACAATCTCAATGCAATGCAAGAAAAATCAAAACAATCAAACCCTTCTTAGCCGAGCCAACACACACCCAAAACAAAGCCCTTAATTGATTTTTATAACCTCAAATCTTGTGTAGATACTTGTAATCAAACCCTTGTATTACCAATTATACCTAATTTAATTAAATCTTCAAAAACCCCAATCTTTAAAAATCAAGAACTTAATAGAAGTTCTTGCATGGTTGATTTTATGAGAAAGGAAGAATAAGGGTTTGTGTAATAGTTATTTGGGAGATGAATGGAAGTGATTTCTTGGACTTTTGGTGTTGATGATGATGGTTTGGTTGTTGGTGTCGACGAGCAGAAGAGGGGAAGGAAAGGAGGATACAAAAATTGTTTAACTATGTTTTACCCTTTTATATTAAGTCAAAGTTTACTAAAATTCTTATGGGGGTGTTTGGTTTATGGTTCTGTTGGAGTTAAATAGAAGAAAAGGGGTGTTTGGCTGGGCTTGTAACCGACCACCCATAAGGGGTGTTTGGTTTTTACATTTTTTTAAACTTGCTCTTTATAAAACCCTTTTATAACTAACATTTATTTAAGGTCTAATGATTTATAAAAACCCAATCTGACTCGGTTTCAGCAAGAACGCGAAAAAGTCGGGAAACACTAAAATAAAATAAATGAACTTTCGATGCTAAAATATGGGATTTATCGATTTCTCAAATGCTAAAACGGATAAATATTCCAAGCACGACTCCAATTTGACTAGGAACGTGAAATTTTCGAATCGGATAAAAGTAAAAATAATTTTTTTACTTAACAGTAAAAATAAGAATAAATTATAATAAATTTATTTACCTGAAAATACGAATTCTCACACAATAAAATATGTTTTGACAAACGTAGACCATTTTGAATAAATATCGTCGGCTAAATAGTAACATTTCTTGTATGTTCCCCCGTTCACTACAAATAGAGCTTCTGGAGCCGTATTAGCAAGAACATGATCAAATAACAAGGAACCATATAACACATTAAGGTCATTATTTGCCCCCGAAACCCCAAAAAATGCATGCCAAATTTACAATTTTTGATTCGCAACGGCTTCTAGCATAAGAGTTGGGTATTTATGATCGTGTCTTTTGAATTACCCATGTAAAGCCTTTGGGTAGTTTTCCCAGTCCCAATGCATACAATCAATACTCCCGAGCATTCCTGGGAGTCCATATTTTTTCTTCGTGCAATGCATATGTTGTTTCAATATCCTCTAAAGTGGGCCTTCTTAAATACTCTTCTACGTATAAAATATATATGCATTTTTGATGAGGTGTCATTTTATACACTTTTTCAGGGTTATTTGACCCCTTAAATCATGCAAATATGCCCAGATTATGTGCTTAATAGTTTGTTTTTGTATTTTTAGCACTTGGATGACTTTTGTAGGAATTACACGTGACTTGGGCTCAATTGGAGAAGAAATGGACAAGACCACGACTCTACACCAACTATCTTGAAGAAAAATCTCACAGACTGTGAAGACGATGTCGCAAACCAAAAGCGACGGCGTCATGATCATTCAAGAGACGACGTCAGAACGTAACCGACTTAAAGAAACCCTAGAAGATTCTACGGGGCGACATCGTCACAGATATAACGCGACGCCGTCGCGCCTCTTTTTCTATATATACAAATCCGTTTTTAGGGTTTTAGGTGTAACTTTTGGAAGACGAACCCTAGTAACAGCCTCAACTGCATAATTTAATCAAGTAAAGTTCATTTATCCTTTATCACTTAATATGTCTATGTGTTTTTTGATAGATTATTGTTCTTCCTCTTTATTTACCATGCAAGGTTAGATCTATTAGTTATTACTTATAATTGCATGAAACTTAGTTTGTAGATCCTTTTAATGTTGCTTCTTGTGATGGATGTGCGCGCTAGGCTTTAGAAAACTAGCCATAAGACATTAAATTAGCATAGACGTCTAGGGAAATGCGAGTGCGTAGAAAGAATACCATCGGTAACAGTCATCATACTACCTTACCCCTGATATGGTTGATCCCTCTTAAGGTATTTTAATTGCACGTAATATACTCTTAGGGGCCTTGTAATAGTCTTCATACTACCTTACTTGTGCATTGCCTTAACGGAATATTACGTAGATGCGGGTTCGTGTAATTCGTTTATGACTTAGAAAATACTTACACAGATCATCACAAGTGTGACAAAGCAACATGACTAGGAGAAACAAACTAAGGAATAATGCATGTTTAAGTAAATACGTTCATTTATCATATAAGTTATCACCAAGTAGTTTAGATATTAACTAGTTATATTAGTTAAAACCAAGCCAACATCTCAAACTATGATTTTACCTGCTTTTATAAAATATAAAATACAAAAATAATCTTCTCTCAACCCCGTAGACCTCTGTTAGATTCTGTTCGAGCCTTCCTAACTTATTCCCCTAGAGAACGATAACAACCTCCGAGTCTTGCCTATACTACACTGCAACGATTAGGTACACTGCCTAGGGGATTGTAAAACTTCCTGTGAAGTCCTTACAAACCGCACATCAAGTTTTTGGCGCCGCTGCGTGGGGAATAGTTAGGTTGTTAGATATTAGAAAAAGACTCGGTCACCCCGTGTATTTTACTGTTTATTATAGCTCGTAGTTTAATAGTTAATAGTACATTTTTCGGTTTTAAGTCAGGTACAAATACCCGGTATATTGTAAGTACTATATATAGCCTCTTCCAACTTTGGAAGAGGTAAGATAGTTATTATTTCATTTACAAAGAAACACTTTCTCTCTCTAGAATATTCTCTCTTAAGTGTTTCTCTCTCTAGAAACTAGCCAAATCCAAGAATCGACCCCGTGTTATGATATAGGATATACCACAATATTAGCTTAGTGTAATGTGAGAAATGAACAACCAACACCCTCTCCATGTGTGGAGAGGGTTTATATATGTCATACCAAGGCCGGCCATAGGCCCTTAGTGGGCTTGTCCATTGGCCTTTGGCCCCGGTTAGCTTACTAACATAACATTACTAATTACTACGAGCTATAACTACCTATATTGGAAGTGACCGATACTTTTCTGTATTTCTAACAATCTCCCCCTAAGGGAGGTCACTCCAATTTACAAAAA
>BQNB010116645.1:0-21322 GCA_026074375.1 Tanacetum coccineum
CCTTTGAGGAAAGTTAAACTATCAAAAGTTGTTGCATACCCCATGCGAGCCAGCTGAGCAAAAGATTCTTCATTAGGAAGAGAACTAAGACCTTTCGAATCTTGGAGTTTGAGATGTCTTCTAATGGAGGCTTCAGTGATTATCTTGTCTCTTCCATCAATGGTAGCAGTGATAGCATGAACCCCATCCTCAGTTGTGCTCAAAGCAGTAGTTTGCCAATTGTTCAATGAGAGATATATATAGGGTTAGAGATTCAGTGAGGGCATAGTAGATGTGACTTAAAGTGAGAAAATCAATGATTTCATGAAAGCCCTCACTGCCTTCTGACTTTACTAAGTATGCCACCATATTGTGCTTGTCGCAAAACTCCAAATTCGCCATTTAATGAATAAAAAGTTGATTAAGGATCTGGGATATGTTCGTTTGAGAGAGTGTAAGGTTTTGGTAAAGGGAATTGTAATAAGAGAGAGTATTTATGATTTTAAATTTGCACCGACTCAAAAATATTTGTACTTATCTTGAAGAAATCTTATGATTATATAGAAAGATCATGAATTCTCTAATTAGTCAAACCCTATAGGCTAGGTTGTTGGCGGAAATTTCGCAACGACTAGAATTAGAGAAGGAAAATTTGTTATGGCTCAAACAGTACTAACGGTCACCTAGCAGTACTAAGTTTGGTCTAGCAGTACTAACTTGAAGCCTAACAGTAGTAACTTCGTCTAGCAGTAGTAACTTGCTCACACATTATCTCTCAATTCTTTTTCTTACCAATGCACTCTTTTTGTTTTTGTCACACAGCTCTCTTTCTGTTTTTAAAACTCACCATTTCTCTTTATTCTTTTTCCTCACAAATTCACACAATTTTGTACAATGTGCCATCAATTCCATAAGTTGCATACTGTCCTTCCCACTTCTAAATGTGTTAACTGTTGAGAGAGGTGGATCATTGAACTATTTAGATGTAGTCTCAAACTAAGTTTGAGCATCTACATCCCCCAATATGGTATCTTGGCACCTGGGAACACTACCTGAACCAATTTCCTAAGAACTTGGCTCATTAAGTGTTGCCATGGATTGGGTCTTAATTTATGTTACCATTGTTCTGCTCTACTTCTAAGCTAAAAGTAGTAGTGACAGCCCTTTCCATTTTGTCACCCAACTCCTTATAGATAGCCTCATCACCAACCTTTTTCAGGGGGACCACAAGACTAAGGTATCTTTGTGTCCCGACCTCTTTTGATATGCCTAGGTGTTGGACACATCACACACTTGTGCTTGATATTACATGTCTTTTCATCAATTTGTGACTGCATATTGAATCCTCCCCTCAATTCAATACCAGATACTTCAATATGCTTATCCTGCAAATGTTAGTCCAAAACCAAAAAGACACACTCCAAAGTCTTTTCTTGTTTAGCAGTTTTAATTATGACTAACAGTTTTAACCAACAGTCTTAAGTATAACTAGCAGTACTAATTATACTTAGCAGTATTAACATTTACCTTAGCAGTTTTAACTATGTCTTCAATAATTATACAACAACATGCCTCTATTCATCACAAGCACACTAGAAAAGACTAGATAGACATGTGAGAATTCATGAGGATCTATATTTATGCATAACCCATGAATAAAAATTAAGAACTGTTAAGTCTCAGAGATTAAGTAATCCTATGTGTTGGGAATTATATTTGAGTTGATAAGAAAAAACACGAATGAAATAAGATGGAAATAAAAGGACCAAAGTCGTCATTGTGGGATTCTACAAGATGTAGAAGAAAATAAAGATTTGGTCAAAAAGGCCATGACGTTCGCCGAAACTATTATATATCCTTGTTTTCAGTCTCATTGTAAAGTCTTTAAAAAACAAATGCACCGAACCCTAACAATATAAAGAGGCGGCATACATTTTTTCCAAGGCTGTGCGATTTTTCTTAAGATTTATTTGAAGTTTAGGAGTGTGGGAAAAATAGTGGAAGCTTGTGGAGTGATGTTCGATTTGGTAATTGTTTTTGGGTTCGAAATAAGCTTTTCGGGTTCATAAAAAAATCATAAAAGCTCAAGGCCCATAAAAGGTAATTTAAATAACTTATTTTTCATATATTAATATGTTATATACCTGGGAAAAATGTTCATACATTTTATTTTGATTTTATAAATCAAATCATATTCGAAAACCCTAATTTCTCTAGCTATATTGAAATCGCATAAAAACTATTGTAAAATGGATTTTATAATTTTTCTATAGAGGTTTTTCAATCTCATATAACTCAGAAAAGGTGGAATAATTTTATTGATTCCGAATAATTATGAAGATTTATTGTGTTTACCGAATACGAAATAAAAGGGAAAAGGAAAGAAAATGGTTAAAATGAATTAGGGTTAGGGTTTTGTTTATTTTTTCCAGGTGTAATTAATGCCAATGATTGGGAAATAATTGTGTTTGTGATTGGGGAAAATTTAATTAGGGTTTTGTGAATTAATTTGTTAGCCGAATTGTGATATAAAAAGTATAAGGACTTGTTTTGTAATTTCTGAAACTATGGGGTCTGTTTTAGACATGTTATTATATTTAGTATATTCTGTATAAAATAAGTTGGGGGTATAAAATGTCATTTTGATATTATTTTGATTTAAAATGGTTAATTTACTTTATATATGTAATAGATTAATTAATTAAAATAGAGGGACTAAAAGTGTATCATTCTAAAGTATAAAGGTTTGGTTAGTATTAATGTATAAAGTATGATGGTTGTTGTCCCCATTATTTGATTCTAATAAGGGCTTGTTTTTTGTAATTATGGCTTATTATAGATAATGGTGTAAGGAATTAATAAACCAAAAAGGACTAAATATTTAAATTATGTAAAGACTAAGGTTTGGACTTGTTAAAACATAAAATGAGGTAAATCTGAATAAAAATAAGAACTTTGATTATTACACTTTTAACCATGAAATGTGTTGATTTGCATATTAAACCCTAAAATATGGAAAGTTGTCATATTTAACCCTAAGCTTGTAAGGTTGGCATATTAAGTCCCTAATCTATTTAAAATACTTAATAGAATCTCAAATGATGAATATTACTAATTTTGGAAACTTACTAAAAATAGAAAGTTACTAAAAATGGAAAGTTTCTAAAAAATGGAAATATAACTTAAAGGTAAGGGTTGTAATCGAATTCATCATTTCTTTAGGTTCGATCAAGAGGGTGTGATTTTGATATTCCTGTGTGTTTTCCTTGATTTATGCTTTGCTTCAAATAAGGTACAGATATTCTGACCTTTTCGTTAAGGTTTCCTCCGTGACATATTCCTCTGCTATTATTGATTACTTAGTGATTTGGCTACATTTGCTTTGGCTTTATCTGGCGTTCCTTATATGATCTGTTATCATGTTCTATTTGAACCCTGCGATCTACCTTTGATATTGAAAACCTTTGTTATTTGAACCTTGATATTTACACCTTGGATATTTGAACCTTGACATTAAACCTTTGCTATGATCCCTTGAAATGAAACGTTGATATACTTGCTTTGAACCCTTAGAAAAGATCAGTTTGGAGAACCAAGAGCCACTATTGTTTCTAGCCATGAAAGGTAACTTGGTGGCCGGGAGGTGTCATGTATAGACGCACAGCCTGTGTGGCGCTGACGCTCAGCGGGGAGTAGGGATTATGTGAGAGATTGTCTCCGTGGCTCCGTACTCTCCTTATTGCGTTCTGGCTGCTTCAAATTGTGTTCACTTACTTTGGAGCTTTATTGTCAACACTCAATCTGGTCACACACCGCTGTGGTTTATCGTGCTAGTTTCTCTCTTTGCGGGGGGTATGAGACGACAACGTCCGGCGTATGGATCATCTAGTTTTGTTTTGTATTCAGGAATTATGACAGTAGGATATTTGGATATTTGGTGACTGATGATTGGGTGCAATCCAGTCTTCACAACAGACTTTGAGCTCATGACTCCTGGTTCACTTTGAATGATTTGTTTTGGGCTTGGTGTTCTGAACCTAACCTAATTTGATTCTCTTATTCAGCTTACTTACCCTATGAGTTGATATTTTGATTTGTCGTACCTTAATTTGTATCCCTTTGAATCATGATGTTGTGAGATCCTTTGTACATTTATCATATCCTTTTGATTTCGTATCGTTTGCTTTCGTTATATATACTGTTCCTAGGCGTTTAAGCTCACCGCATTTCTTTCCTGCGGCAGGTAATCTAAGCTAGGACTTGGGTTGCTTTGGGTTATGAGTGCTGAGTGTGGACTACCCTAGAGATCTTAACTTTGATATATAATTGTTTCTCCCAATACATTGTTATTTCTTTGGTTATGTTTATCCTTTGAGAACTAATTACCTAAGTCATGGTGACTATTTCTGGGTATGTAGTTGAAAAAAAAAAAAAGAGTTCCGCAGTTTATGCTGTGGTTTAGGTGTGGTATCTTTGATGCTCACATATGTTAATACTTTCTACCCGCTGGGCGGCGTTATTATTTTGGTATCAGAGCGGCTAGGTTAATCATGACGAGGTCTTA
This sequence comes from Tanacetum coccineum, assembly GCA_026074375.1. Classification (NCBI taxonomy): domain Eukaryota; kingdom Viridiplantae; phylum Streptophyta; class Magnoliopsida; order Asterales; family Asteraceae; genus Tanacetum; species Tanacetum coccineum. The sequence continues at coordinate 4,544 of BQNB010116645.1, forward strand.
TGACCTAGAGCTTTGGCTATGACTTGAGGATTGGGTAACATTAGTTACCTTCTGTGTAACCTCTTCCGTAACATCTTGTTTTCGTTTGGCTAATCGTTTTCTCGATCGTTTTCAGATGGTGACTACCCTAGAAACTTATATGACTCCTACACCATTAATTGAATGTGTAATCATTTCAACCCCAATGAAGAACCATATGCTTATTGACCATAGAATATTTTAATTGTCCTCATCCAGGTTTGATGATCGTGTGTCTCCCTGCAATTTGCTTCCTATCGATATGTTCGATTTTGAATGTGATTCATGGGCATGGATTTTGGCTTCTCAGCGAGCTACCATGGACTGCTATGTTAGGACTTGTGATCGTTGTAACGTCGCCACCTGAAGGTTTTATCATGGTTCCTCACCGCTTAATCCGTTAAGCCATCTCGCGTGGAAGGCACGTACCTTGATTTCTCATGGGTGCCAAGGTTTCTGACTTCGTTACGGACCATCTTGGGAGAGTCCTTATATGAAAATCGTTTCTCGTTGTTTGTGAATTCGCTGATGTTTCCTAATGAACTTCCGGGACGTCCTCCGCTAAGAGATGATGTGTGGATTGAGTTTAATTACCCGTTGCTGAACCTATCTCAAAGGCTCCGTATCGTATGGCTCCTGTTAAATGGAAAGAGTTAAAGGAGCACGTACATAGGAGATGTTGAGATTGCGTTATTATGACCCATTTGGTGTTTCACCATGGGGAGCCACCGGTCTATTTGATAAGAGGAAAGAGGGGAGCATGCAGCTTAGGATTGATTACCGCAAACTCAACCGGATTACAAAAACGTTTCTAACCGCTATCCTCTTCTGCGAATCCGACGATATTGTTTTACCAACAGCAAGGGCCAAATATTTTTCTAAGATTGATTTGCGATCTGGTTATCAGCAGCTTCGTGGAGAGAGCAGGAGATGTCCTAAGACTGCGTTTTCCGTACGCGTTTATGGCCACTACAGTTCTTGTTATGCCTTACTTCTGACTAATTGATCCTGCTGGGTTTTATGGATTTGATGAACCGTATTTTTCCACGAGTACCTGATATTTCGTTATGGGTTTCATCGACGACATCCTCCTTTACTCCAAGTTTGAAGAAAGCCTGAGCAACAACGACGGATTCTGTTGGAAATTCAAGACAGAAAAGTGTATGCAAGGTTCGAAGCAGGTGCTGGTTACAAGCAAGTCGCGTTCCTGTCATATTGTTTCTGCAGACGGCAGCATTATGGATCCATCATAGGGTGAAGCTATCACCAAAGGCCGAGATCTACTACGGTACGGAGGTGAGAGTTTCTAGGGCTTGCTGGCTATTACCGACAGTTTGTTGAGGTTTCTCCCGATTAGCGTTACCGCTTACCCACGGATGAAAAGGGTGAGAAGTTTGTGTGGACGGATGAGCGTCAGGAGAGTTTTGAGGAATTGAAACGGAGATTGGTGTCTGCTCTGATATTGACTCTTCCATCAGGTTCCGGTGGTTTTCAGATATACAGTGATGCATCGAAGAAAGGTTTGGGTTGTGTTTTGATGCAACATGGGAAGGTGATCGCCTACGCTTCAAGGCAGCTGAAGCCTTATGAAGTAAATTATCCAACCCATGATCTTGAGTTAGCTGCGGTGGTTTTTGCATTAAAAATCTGGAGACACTATCTGTATGGTGAAGCTTGTGATATTTTTACAGAAGCATATAGTGGTCTCAAGTATATTTTTTACTCAGCGAGAACTTAACATGAGACAGAGGAGATGGTTGGAACTTCTGAAAGAGGATGGAAACTAACATCCAGTACCAATCGGGCAAGCTAATGTGTTGCCGTCGCACTTATCGAAAATCCTGGGATGATAGCTTGTTTGAGTCCAGATACTTTCATGATTTAGAGCGTTTGGATGTTGAGCTATGTGTACGAGGGTCTGGTGGCTATTGGGCGAGTATGAGGATAGAGTCTAACCTCATGCTACAGATCAAAGAACCTCAAGGACGATGGGAGTTGTGCTATTGTGCAGAATGTTGAAGACGGTAAACATACTGAGTTCAGTGTTGATTGATGACGTGTTGTGTTTTGAGAGATAGGCCTATGTGTCCCTAATGATCAGGCCTTTGCGAGAAGTTATGACGGAAGCTCATCGTTTCTCCAATTAACAATTCCATCCAGGTCAACCAAGAGGTACATAGATTTGAAACAGTACTTTGGTGAAGGCATGAAAACAAATGTGGCTACGTTTGTATCAATGTAAACTTGTCAGCCAGTAAAATTGAACATCAAAGGGCTAAGGGTTTTTTGTTACAGCCCGTTGGAGATTCCCTATGTGAAATGGGATGAGATTTCCATGGATTTCGGTACTGGTTTTGCCTACTACTCAAAAAGACATAACGCGATTGGGTGTTGTTATCGGCTAACCCCAATCTGCTCATTTCTTACCCATTCGGTAGAACGTATGTATAGTAATGGCGGAGATTTTCAACCAGGAAATCGTTAGACTACATGGTACACCGACTTCTATTGTGTCCGACAGAGATCCGAAAGTTTACTCTCCATTTTTTGGAAAGGATTTACAGAAAGCTGGGGAACCGTCCTTAAGTTTAGTACAGCAGTTAGCCCTCAAACCGATGGTCTTCAGAGAGAACCTTTAGAAGTTGGAAGATCGGTTGAGGGCTGGCGTTAGAATGGACAGGTATTTGGATGAATATTTGTGCTTGGTGAGTTTGCCTACAATCATAGTTGGCGATCCTATCCACCCCCCCCCCCCCCCCCCCCCCCCAACCCCCCCCCCCCCCCCCCCCACCCCCCCCCACGCCATCAAGGCAACACCTTTCGAACTTTTGTATGGTAAAATTGTCAGCACCTATTTGATGGGATGAAGTAGGGACGTTTTGATTGAAGTCCTGAGCTTATCGAGATTACTTATGAGAAGGTTGCTGTTTCGAAGGAGAAATTGAAAGAGGCTAGATCGCGACAGAAGAGTTATGCTGAGTAAGCATCGACGTGACTTAGAGTTTTCAAGCTAGATCGTGTATTTCTGAAAGTTTCCGCCATTCAGAGGAGTTAAACTTGTGTGGGATCAAGGCAAGCCCTCAGTCCTCGTTTCATGGGTCCCATTTGAAATTTTTGGGAACGTATCGGAGAGGGTTCGTATCGATTGGCGCTTCCTCCCGCCCGTTTCGCACGTTCACGATGTCTTTCATGGATCCCTTTTGAGGGGATACTCATTATCATTCCAGTGCTTGTCCGCATCTTATCCTTTTGATCAAATTCAGCTTATATGTCTTTGTCCGAAGAAACCTGAATCCTTTCTGGATCGCAAGAGAGAAGTCATGAGAAATAAAGTCATTCTTTGTGAAGATTCGGTGGAAGAATCCCCAGAGCGTGAGGCACCTGGGAGACCGAAGAATCTATCGAGCTAGTTAGGCCTTATTTCTTGTCTAGTCGGTATGTTTTTCGTTTCGTCGCAGTTTGTTTTCATTCCAATTCATTTCAATTTTCGAGAAGGAAATTTTTTTTTAGAGGGGAAGAATTGTAAACCCTAAAATCTCAAACAAATGAAAAAATTACCAAATACCCCTAATGCAAAAAATCTATAAAAAGTTTTAATTAATTTCAGTTTTAAATTATAGAAATTATAAGATTTAATTAGATAAAAAAATAAATTCAATATTTAGCAATTATGAAAATAATTATGAAAATTTTTGTAAGATCAAAATACTTTATGTTATACAAGGAAAGTAATTAAAATTATATATAAATAAGTATCATATGTATATAGCCAGAATGTATGTATAATAGATAACTATGCCATATTATAAATAAAGGAGAAAATTATAGATAAATACTAATAAATATGAAAATGATAAAACTGATTCTATCTATTTTGAAAGCCCAGGGGACTCGGCCAAACTATTTTATTATATCCTTATTTCATTTATTTGTAAATTCTTTAAAAACAATTGCACCGAACCCTAAAATAATAAAAGAGGCGGCATACATTTTTTCCAAGGCTTGTGCGATTATTTCTAAGATTTTTTGAAGGTTAGGATGTGGGATAAATAGTGGGAACTTATGGAGGGATGGTTTCGATTTGTATTGGTTTGGGTTCGAATATGCAACCGGTTCTAAAATCAAAAACACTAAGGATACATCCAAGGGATTTTTATCAACTCACTTTTCCATCATATAAATTCGATCTATGCATAAAATAAGTTCATGCATTTATTTGGATAGTATAATCAAATCATATTCGAAACCCTAATTTCTAGCTAGTATTGAAATCGGCATAAAAACTATTTGTAAAATTGATTTTATATTTTTCTAAGGTTGTTCATATCTCATATAACTCAGAAAAATTGTTGGAATAATTTATAAATGATTCGAATAATTATTGAAGATTTATTTGTGTTTACCGAATTCGAAAATAAGGGAAAAAGGAAAGAAAATGGTTAAAATGAATTAGGGTAGGGTTTTGTTATTTTTTTCCTAGGTGTAATTAATTGCCAATGATTGGGAAATAATGTGTTTTGTGATTGGAAAATTTGATATAGGGTTTGTGAATTAATTTAGTTTAGGCCGATTGTGGATATAAAAGGTTTTAGGACTTTGTTTTGTAATTTCTGAAACTATGGGGCTATTTAAGACATGTATTATATTATTATATTCTGTTATAAAATAAGTTGGTATAAAATGTCATTTTGGTATTTTTTGGAATTTAAAATGTTAATTACTCATATTAATGTAATTAGAAATAAATTAATATAAAATAGAGGACTAAAAGTGTAAATCTGAAAAGTAGTATGTTTAGGTTAGTATTTAAGTTTAAGTATGATTTTGTCATATTTGAAATCGATAAGGCTTGTTTTGTAATTAGGATAATTAAAGATAATGTTTTTAGTAATTAATAAACCAAAAGGACTAAATATGTAACTAAGTAAAATATAAGGGTTTGACTTGTAAATTACATAAAATGGAAGGTATAATCTGAATAAAATAAGAAACTTTGATATTTACACTTTTAACCTTGAAATTTGTTGATTTTGCATATTAAACCCTAAAATATGGAAAGTTGTCATATTTAACCCTAAGCTTGTAAGGTTGGCATATTAAGTCCCTAATCTATTTAAAATACTTAATAGAATCTCAAATGATGAATATTACTAATTTTGGAAACTTTACTAAAAATAGAAAGTTACTAAAAATGAAAGTTCTAAAAATGAAAGTATATCCTTAAATGAAAGGTTTGTAATTCGAATTTCATCAATTTCTTTATGTCGGTCAAGAGGGGTGTTTGATATTCCTGTTGTGTTTCTCTTTGAGTTTGCGTCGCTCGAATAAGGGTACAGATATTCTAACCTTTTTCGTTAAGGTTTCTCATGACATATTCCTCTCTATATTTGATGACTTTATGTGATTTGCTACATTGATCTGAGCCTTTGATCTTGGCTTTCTATATGATATGTTATCATGTTCCTATTTGAACCCGCATATGCTACCTTTGATATTTGAACCTTTGATATTTGAACCTTTGATATTTGAACCTTTGACATTGAACCTTTGCTATGATCCCTTTGAAATGAACTTTGATATGACTTTGCTTTGAACCCTTCAGTTTGAGAACCAAGCCACTATTTGTTTCCTAGCCATGAAGGTAACATGGCCCGTGTCATTATCACCTTTGGCATGACTCTCATGTTGTAGTGAGTGGTACCTCATACCGGCCCCATTTGATATTATAATGTGCAACTATGAAGATAATTATTGTGTTTAAGGGGCGTATGGATGCATCCTAGATTTGTTTTGTATTCGATGGATTATGACATTATGATATTTTGGATATTTGGTGACTGATGTTTGGGTGCAATCATCTTCACAACAGACTTTGAGCTCATGACTCCTGGTCACTTTGAAATGATTTGTTTGGCGCTTGTGATTGAACTTAACCTAATTGATTTCAGATTCATCTTACCTAACCCTATGATTGATATTTTGATTTGTCTTACCTTATATTTGTATCCTTTGATCAGTATGTAGGTATCCTTGTACCTTGTATCATATCCTTTGATTTCCGTTATCTTTTGCATTCGATTATATATATCTGTTCACTGGGCTTTGTAAGCTCAGCCGCACTTTCTTTTCCTGCGGCAGGTATCTAAGCTAGGAGCTAGGGTTTGCTTTTGGGTTATGAGTTCTGAGTGTGGACTACCCTAGAGATCTTACCTTTGATATATGATTTTTCCTTCAAACATTTGTTTATTTCGTTTGGATATGTTTATCCTTTGAGAACTTATGTACCTTAAGTCATGTTGACTTATTTCCTTTGGTTATTTATTTAAGACTTCCGCTGTTTATGCTTGTGTTATGATTGTGTATGCTTTTGATGTCACACCATATTTGTAATACTTCTACCCTTCTGGTCGGGGCGTTACAAGTATTAACATTTTCCTTAGCAGTTTTAACTCTGTCTTCAATAATTATACAAGAACATGCCTCTATTCATCACAAGCACACTAGAAAAGACTAGATAGACATGTGAGAATTCATGAGGATCCATATTTATGCATAACCTATGAATAAAAATTAACAACTGATAAGTCTTAGAGATTCAATAAACCAATGCTAGCAATTAGAAAGTTAAACCTGCTAACATCAAAAGCTTTGGTGAGAAGATCAGCAACATTTTTGTCTGTGTGAGTCTTGATCACTTGTATCTACGTCTCTCATCGAATCCTGAGATAAGGGACCTTATCTCAATGTGCTTGGTTTTGGAGTGAGATACTGGATTCTTTACAATACAGATTGTACTTTCATTATCAATGTAGATGTTGGTGTTCATGAGATTGTATCCATAGTCAAGCATCTGATTTTGGATCCATAACACTTGTTCACGGCAGTTTGCAGCAGCCACATATTCTGCTTCAGTTGTTGAGTTGGCTACTATAGTCTGCTTCTTACATTGCCATGAAATCAATCTCTTGCCAAAAATTGACACCTCATGTTGTGGATTTCCTGTCTAGACTACTCCAGCATAGTCACTATCAAACAAGCTTCCAAGTCAAAGGTAATCTCTAGGATACCAAAGACCCATTTTGGGTCCTTTATGTACCTAAAGATCCTCCTTCACTGCTTGAAGGTGTGAGGTCTTTGGAGTAACTTGGAACCTTGCACAAGCACAAACAGCAAACATAATGTCTGGTCTAGAAGCTGTCAAGTACATCAATGATCCAATCATTGATCTATATAAATGTACATCCACATTCTCAGCTTCTTCATCCTTTGTTAATGGCTTGTTTGTCTCCATTGGAGTGCTTGCTGTCTTTATTGAGGCAAGATCAAACTTCTTCAAAATCTCAGCCACATATTTATCTTGGCTGATAAAGATCCATTAACTCGTCTGTTTAATCTTGAAGTCCCAAAAAGAAAGAAAGTTCTCCCATAGAACTCATTTGAAATTTGTCATGCATCAACTTTTCAAATTCAGTACTCATTTCTTTCTTTGTTGATCCAAAGATGATATCATCAACATAAACCTGAACTAGCAGGATATCATCTTTATGTCTTCTAATGAACAAAGTTTTGTCAATTTGTCCCCTGTGAAAACCATTGTCCAGCAAGTAGGTTGACAATGTCTCATACCATGCTCTTGGGGCTTGATGTAGTCCCATTGAGCCTTGCTTACTTTGTAAACTTTGTTTGGAAAGTGTGGGTCTTCAAATCTAGGAGGTTGACAGACATATACCTCCTCTTCTATCTGTCCATATAAGAAAGAACTTTTTACATCCATTGTGGGAGACTTCAATTCTGTGAAGAAGCTAGCCAAAATTAAGTCTTAGGCTTCTATCCTGTGCAACAGGTGCTAAGAATTCATCAGAATCTATACCGGCCGCTTGAGGATACCTTGAGCAACCAGTTCCTAGCTTTGTCATTACCACTATGCCCTCCTTTCATCCTTCTTGTTTCTGAATACCCATTTAGTACCAATTGCCCACTTGTCTCTTGGTAAGTCAACTAAGGACCAAACATTTAGCAGTTTAAATGCTGGAGAAGCTCAGTTTGCATTGCCGTCCCACCCGCCTTGGATCTGCCAAGCCATGAGCACCTTTTGGGTCCTTTTTAATAAAAACAGGCTAATAAACAATTTTTGGAAATCCTTGGGATTTGTTCTTCTAAGCGGTGAACGGAGAGATCAACCATGTTTCTCAGTTGTCTTGTCATGTGTCTTGTTTGCACAGAGTTGGTTAAGCTTCCAATCACGATCTTCATGATTTCGTGTAAAATGTTGGTGAAAGATGTATCAGGGACTGGATAGGAGATAATTTACATGTTCAGTATCAACGTCTCTGCCACATCGTCAGCATCTTAAGCATTTCCAAAGATTCATGTTATCCCATTGAAGATATATTTGGGGAAAGGTGGATAGGAAAAAGCATTGTTATATGGTAGATATCCTTTCAAATTAGGATGTTCTTCAAATGCATTGGCAGTATTAACAGAAGGTCTAGCAGTATTAACTGGTGGTGATGGAACAGTAGTATCAACTGTTGGTCTAGCAGTACTAACAGGTGTACTAACAGTATTAACACCATTAGTACTGTTAGTGTTTTCATTCTGCATTTCCCTTTGATTTAGCCTTTCTGACTCACTTCTTTGTTGTTCATCATCTCTTCCCCACGTTGTTAGATGCTTATTTTCATCTACTTCCTGTATCCCCTTTCTCTATCGTTTAGACCTTAAGAGTAAAGGAGGGTCAGTTGTGCAAATAGATCAGATGTATTCTTAGTTCAGGTTCTTTTGTCTTTTGAGCGGGACCGGCAACATGTGATCTTTGGTTCCTGGATTTCCATAGGTTGGTTCCCTGCAACAACTGCACATTGTTTATAGATATTGACCAAAGAATCAACATCAAAAAGCCAGCATGTCAATGTCCTCACATTAGGTAAATTTTCAAGAAATCAATGGTAAGTCTGCTTCAACATTCCTAGTTCCTCTTTTAAAACGCTCATAGCCTTTACTAACTACAGAATATCCAACAAAATATCCCTCTTGCTTTTCCTTCAAACTTGCCTAATGATCCATGTTGTTTAAGATGTTAACAGGACTCCTAAAAGGTTTCTGAATCTATTCAGTGGAGGTCTTCCATAATAAGTTCATAGGGTGTAGTGTTATGAAGGCTTAATGACATAAGACCCTATTTACACAAGCAAGCAGTATTAACTGCTTCTGCCCAAAAGGTGGTTGGCAACTTAGAGTCTACTAACATTGTTCTTGCAACCTCTATCAGTGTTCTATTCTTCCTTTCAGCTACCCTATTCTGCTGAGGAGTCCTAGCCACACTAAATTCCCTCTTAATCCCCTTTATTTCACAAAACTGGTTCATTATACTATTCTTAAACTCAGTTCCATTGTCACTCCTGATAACTTTTACTTTATGATCTTAGTTTGATTTTCTATTTCTGTTTATGAAGTCCTTTAGAACCCACTAGTCCTCATCTTTAGTGGCAATAAACACCCATAAAATCTACTAAAGTCTTTAGTGACGACTAGGCAATATAGACTCTCCTTTCATAATCTCTTAACAGGATTGGACCAAACAAGGCCATATAAGCATAGGTAAGGGTTTGCTGATTGAGTTCAAAAGCTGGTCGTATAGTAGCTTATGTGCTTTCCTTTCTGACAAGCAACACAAGAATGATCATTTTTCAAAATCTTGAAGGTAAACATTGACAAGGTTTCCCTTCACAAGTTTATTCATTGTTTTAAATTGAATGTGCCTCATACCTCCTTATGCCTAGTATGGGAATTCAGCAATTATGGGCCTTAGCAATAGATAAGTTAAAATCAACAATGGGAACAACACTCTTTAGAGTCACACGTATATGTTGTCTTTTCTCAGAACTTTCACAATACTTGACTTTCATCAAGTAGTCTTTTAATCTCAGAAGATAGACCAGAGACTTTCAGTGTCAGTAAAAAAGAACATTGGGTCTTTTTGTCACAGATTTGTGACACACTGAACAGATTATACTTAAGCTTCCTACAGAAGGACACATCCGCAAAAAGCTAATGGTCTGTTTGGATTTACCGGAACGATATATTCAACCTATATCATCACCAAAGGAACTAAACCACCAGCTGAATCGTCAGATCATCAAGTAGCACTTGTTTCCTGTCATGTGCCTGGAACAACCACTGTCAATAACTGCTTTTTCCTTATACTCTTTTTGTTGTGGGTTGTCCTGCACATAAAATAAGAGATTTAGATCTTTTTAGGGATCCAAGCCATTATAGACTTGGATCTGCCTCGTGCATCAAGAAGAAAATTTCCTGAATGTCTTGATGTACTGCTGTTTTTGGCTTTCCAAACCCAGCATGCTGAGGCCTTAACAGCATTAGCCCCTTTACCCTTATTTCTTACTACTGCTCTATCCCTAGCAGTAGTATGTTTTACACTAACAGTATTAACATTTGTTTTGGAAATGCTATTCTTGTTTGCAAAATCTCGTTAATGGCCTTAAACTTTTGCTGAATAGCCTCTTTGAAATATTAATTTATAGGTCGAGGATGTTACAGTTTGGTTTGAGGCAGCAGATAACTGTCTAGCAGTATGAACTGTTTTGTGTTAGCAATATTAACTGGTCTAACAAGTATTAACTGTTGCACTAAGCAGGACTAAGTTTCCTTAACTAGTCAAGACTGCCTTTAGAACAAATCTTCTTTTGGGGTGAGGGTGAGACATTTTTATTAAAAAAATTTTTGTGATTCACCCCTTCCTTGAGTTATTCCATGCTGGCGCTTGCAACCTTATTCACAAACATAATTAGATCTCATAACTGCCACAATATAACAAGCTGATTTGTCATTTTAAAATCATTTCTTGTCCTTTGGATAGTAGAATGTTCCAAATTTCTTTGGGGTGCCCGCTTGGTTGTGGGGTTGAGCACATGTTATGTCCCTAATAGGTCTTAACAATTTGTCTTTTCATGATTGGGACAATAGTAATAATCTGCTCTCACTTCATCTATAATCACTTCAGTATCCAATAGTTCTAATCCTCAATGTTTGTCACTTGTGTTGGTCCATCCTACAGCATTAGATTCACGTATTTGAAATATCCCGATCGCAACTGCTTAAAGCGCATTGCTAGGTGTATCACAGTATAACAGCTAAATTTTCACTCTCCATCATTTTCATCTATAAAAGTTATATCAGGTTTGCAGGGTATGAAATTTCCCTATTTAAAGGTGGGGAAAACGTGCATGATAGCCATATCGGTTCCCAGACATAGCTGTGAAATCCAAAACCGTCGACTGCAGAGTAATGCTACAGTAGCTCTTATATCTTACGTCCCGTTTCTAACTTGTTAATTACTTTGAAATCTATATTTTTATTTAGAAGACCGGGATGAATTTTGAAACTTTTCTAATGTTTGTTTTTAACTAATCTCTGTCTAGCATCAGCTTTTTTCCAAATTCATTGTTTATAAACATCTAAGGCGTCTATCTCTTAGTCCTAACCCTCATGTTTTAAGACTTTTATGCTATCTCTTACACAAATCTTTATTTTTCTTATTGTGACAAGTCTACCTTCTACTGATTCTATAACCTGCTTGTAATAAAATCTAAAGAGAATTGAGACTTTTTAATCAGAAGACAAATTATCAATTGTTCTTTAAGAGTAGCTGAGCTTTACAGATGTTTTAGAACAAGAATGCTACCTTATTCTGATCGAAGGATGCTTCTCTAGGATGTAAATGCCATCAATGCATGATTTGTTGGTTGTTCTTCTTCAGCTTGGTAGCTCCAATCATATCCTCCAATTCCATCTTGAGCTATCAAGGCATTCTGAGTAGGAGTCTCCACTGCAATAGTTCTTGTATTATTTTCTCTTCCTTTGAACTTCTGATTTCTTGGAAACCTACATTCTCTAGCAAAGTGCCCATGTTTATGACAGTTAAAGCATTCTACTTTTGACTTGTCAAAACCAACTCTTTGACCATTTATGTTTAGCTCTTCCAGTTTTCTTTGATAAATCTTCTTGCTCTGATTGTCAGCATGGCCATCTCTCATTGAAGATCCATTTCTTCCAAATCATCAAGATGAAGTTGTTCCAGATCTTCTTGAGAAAGTTGAGGACAGTTGGGTTTGACTTCAAGGAAGCACAGATCAAGCATCAAGATAATCCCGACATACAGTGTTACTACCTTTAGATGATATTGAGAAGTACTAATTTCAGGAGAAAATCATCTGCCTGTAGTGCTGTGTGTGATTAGTGCTGGTAGAGACAAAGCCACAATTCTGTGTATTTTGACTTGTTTTGATGACCTTTTTAATTCAGGTTCATATATCTTCATATTATTATACAAGTCATCTAAGCTGATGGTTTTCAATCTTGCCTTGTTTCTCCAAATTAGAGCATGATACTTCCAACAGATGGAAGACTTCTCACAACATTAAGTTCATATCTTCTTGATAATCACTATCTCCTTGGATCTCCAACTGTCCATTGATTTTTTTGTAACCTATCAAAGGTTTGATCTAATGATTCAGAACTTAATGCAGCAAAGTTCCATATTGGTTGTTTGAAAGTGGCCTCTGAACCGTTTGGATTCCGTGGCTCCCTTTCATATCTTTTCTCTAGAGCCTCCATTAGCAACTTTGCATCTTGATATTGTGGAACTTTAGTGGTCTTGTTGGAAGGTCATCACAAGGTGCTCTTGCTTTCCAGTCAAGTCTTCTCTCCTGTTTTTCTCAACAAAGTTGGTTCATATTCCTAGCTCAACTGTTCCAACCATCTTTTAAGCTCGTGGTTTCCCTTTTTTTTATTTTTGATTTACTTCCCATAGAGACTAGTCATCATCAGGAAGTATTGTTCATCCTCACAAGCCAGAGCTCATAGTTCCTGGTTGAAAGAGGCATCTGCGTCAGAATTTATTTGTTTGTGGTGGTTTTCTTTCTACCTCCATCTGTCTAACAAAAAATAGTATCTTGAAGAAGAGTTATTCTTCTTCTTCCAAATCTTTCACAACTTGCTCAGATTCCACTTGATGGTCCTTCAAAACCGATCTTGTCCTCCTTACTTGTTTTAGGTTTAGCAACTTTGATAAATCCAAACTACTATGACAGAAACTTTGATTATTGAATATCTAATACTATGCGGAATCCTAGTATTTATAGAAGAAGAATAATAACAATTGATCGAAAACAATGAAACAGTAACAATATCTTCTATGCCTCAATTATATTAACAAAACACGTTGAATTTGTATTAGGTTTACAATACCTTGAAGCTCTAAGAATTCTAGGAAAACTATTATAGAACTGATATCCTTTTTCTATACCCTAGACCCTCCTTTTTATACACTAAGGGTCCTGCACGTTTTACAATACCTTCCTAACTTTCATAAACATTGCTAAATTTATAGACAACATAATCTTTAGAAAAATAACTGGTAATACTTATCTTCATAGGGTACTCTTGTTTTCTAAACACCTTTCTCTTTTACTCTGTCTTTATCCTCTTGACCAGTAGTATGTCTTGCAAGCCAATTTGTAAGTCATCATCAGTGTATCTTTATAACCAGCAGCACTAACTGAGCATAAGCAGTAGTAAGTACCAGCAATACTAATCTTTATGCTAACATGTTAACTTTACTCTAGCAGTACAAGTTTGACACTAACATATAACTTATGTACTACTGCATTAAAACTTAGCATATTTTTAGTCTTCACCTCTGAGCATCTTAACTTCTACTGGCAGTAGTTCTTCAGACTAAACAGTACTAATAGTAGACTAACAGTATAACTAGCATGGGACTTTAATACACCAGTACTAACTACTTAGTAATAACTTTGCTCTTATGAACCTGTCAGTAGAAACCTTAATATCTTTTAAGTCTTTCAAGTCTTCAACAAAAGTTGATTTAGTGTCATACAAAACTCTTGTTCTGAGAAAAGTAAGACATTAATTCATAGACTGCATCCAGCAAATCATAAAAAAAACAGCTTGGATTCTTCAACAAAAGATGTGCTGCAATTCAAATACAAGAGTCAAAAGCAAAAGAAAGATGATGGCTTATTTTCGATCTCTTCTTCACACCTTCAATTCTTTCAAAAGATGACTAAAGGCACTCGCATCAAACATGGATTCAAACGGGCATTCATGTTACTCTTTGGTCAAGATGTTGATACCTTCACAAGTACAATGCTCCTCAACATAGATCAACTACAAAAGAAACTTGACAAAGATGACTTTCAAGAAGATGGTTTCCATGGCCTCCTTTTGGGGGTATACAACCAGTTTCAAAAGTTCATCATTTCCACTCTTTACTTTATTATGACAGTCATATGTCAGACAAGTACTTTGTGTAATATACGTAATCGAGGTTTAAACACTTCCAGAGATACACTACTCTAACACATGGGTAAGGTCATGAATTTCCCGTTCTGAAAGAACACGTCATCATGACAGTATATAGAAGGCGAATAAAAGTCAGTTGCAAACCAAGTGGAGGATTATTATACGGGTAAAGGAGTAGAGGCTGATTTGTTGTCACTGAAAGCATAGAACAGAACAAATGCAAGAAGGACAACAGCAGGTCAAGGAATGATACAGATGCTAATGATGCAGATATCAGACCCATTTATGACGAAGAGCTACTGGCTGAGGTACAATTGACTGCTGAATGTAATATCTTTGCTACAGGACAACATCATACTGAGCAACCTAAAATCATTAATGAAGTAGGGTTGACCAGTATACTGAACAATGTCAAGTTAAAAGTCATATGCTTAATTCATCACCTGATAACCAGACACGACAACTCAAAACTATCACGCAGTCGAAAAACTTTTACTGAAATAGAGCGTTGCCCATTGTCAAATAATTTTTCAAGAATGGAAGCACATTGTATTGCTCTTGAACTTAAATATCAAAATCAAGCTTTAAAATCAGGGCAACATGGTCAAATTTTGAATGAAACAAGTAATAAAGACAAGATTAAAAAGGAAATTGATGTACTTGAAATAATGAACATCGAATTAGAACATAATGTGGCTAAATTACGTAAGGAAATAGAGACTTTAAAAAATCACTACAAAGATTTGTATGATTCTCTTAAAATTACGAGATCTAAGACTATAGAACAGACAACTTCTTTGCTTGCTAATAATGTTGATTTAAAAGCTCAGATTCAGGAAAAGGTTTTTGCAATTGCTGCTTTAAAAAATGACTTAAGGAAGTTAAAAGGAAATAGAGTAGATACTAAGTTTGCTAAAACATCAGTCTTTGGGAAACCGGTTTTACAATCACTAAGAAAACAATATGTTGTTAGACAACCAAATGCGTTTAAATCTGAAAGTCCTCAAATGTCAAAACCACGGTTTACCTCCCAAGTTGATATGAGTAACAATTTATCAAGACCAGTAACTCAACACTATTTGCCTAAGAGAAGAGAATCTGTTTCTGCAAAACCTGATCATATAATTACATCTAGCGAATCTAGAGATAGTTCTAAGAACATGCCAAGATTTAGTTCAAATGACATGGTTCATAATCACTATCTAGATTAAGCTAGGAAAAAGACACAAGAGAGAGATAGGAACTCAAAAACTAATATGATACCTTCTGCTAGATTTCAAAGAACTGATGATGGTAGCAAACCAAAACCTAGGAGCATAACTAGGAGTTTGATTGTATCTAAGAGTAGTTGTGTAATGATAACGGTTATGCCTAAAGCAATAACGGCTGTGCTAAAAGCAGATCACTCTAAGAGTTCTAGTTCTTTTTCAGATTCCAAAAACTTTGTTTGCTCTACATGTCATAAACGTGTATTTAATACAAATCATGATGTGTGCATAACAAAACTCCTAAAGGAAGACTCAATCCCATAAGACCAGAAACAGTAACAAACCCGCAGATCAAAAGAGTTATACTCAGAAACCTGCTAGGCAGATCTTTACAAGACATAGGTTTTCTCCTAATAAGACTTCCGTTGTGTATGAGAAAACATCTCCTAGATCTGATCTTAGGTGGAAACCCACAGGTAGAATTTTCAAATTTGTTGGTCTTAGGTGGATTCCTACAGGAAAGTTATTCGACTCTTGCACAAGCAAGGTTGACAGTGAACCCCCACATGGTTCAAATGTAGATATCCCTAATATTCATGAATGCAAACAAACTCTGGATGTAAGTGCAGGTACATCAATCAATGTTCAGAAGGAACAAAGTCTTGATTTAAGTGCAGGTACCTTATATAATGTCAACAAGGAAAATCTCAAAGTATGGTTGCTAAAAAAGCTGATATCTCAGAAACCATTGTCAAAGTGGATTCACAGATGATGATACAGAAAAATGACGTTTGATCACAACAGATCAAGCCTCGAACCTTAATGTCAAACGACGTTTGTACAAAACGGTTCAAGCCTTGCACCACAATGTCAACAGAAGTTCATCAAGCAGCTGAGACAGTAACAACGTCAAATGAGCTGGATTTGCTATTCGGTTCTTTGTTCGGAGAATATTTCAATGGAGAAAATCAAGTTGTTTCAAAGTCTTCCGTTGTCACTACTACTGATGCATCATAATTAGTCAACAACAACCAGATTCAACTTCATCTACTTCAACTCTAGCTACATCTGTCACTGTTGATGGAAACTTCGACTTGTAAATATTTTTATTTTTCTCTTTATTTTGATTTTTTTTTTGTAAAAGAAAATACAAAAATATAAAACCAACAAAAATAAAATAGAAAAATATAAAATCTAGAAAAACAAA